>OU964976.1:3276573-3376573 GCA_918808275.2 Dolichovespula sylvestris
CTTTATTTCCTCTTCTTCTTCTTCTTCTTCTTCTTCTTTTTTTCTTTTAATTTTTTTCTTTCCTTTCCCCCGACCCCTGGCCCCCACAGCCCCACCCCCACCCCCCGATAAACAAGCGACAAATTGAAATTCGATTAAGAAGTATTTTACGAAAGAAAACAGGAAGTAAGTCGAGGTCTAAGTGTCTAAGACGAAAAAACAAAGACGACGAGACGAAAAGACGAAGACGAACTACTGATAGTCCCTATAGTAAGCGTGGCATTTAATTGCCAACGCATTAAAACCTATCTTAATTGCTTGGCTCGCATAATGCTAGCGCTGTCGGCGATGTTCGACGTAACGAATGACGCTTTGGCTACGTCACGTTCACGTGGTATGCTCTGTGGTTGCTTCGATGCCTTTGAAATTCCGATTGGTTCGTCGTCCTTTTAGTGTGTGTCTGTGTGTGCGTGTGTGTGTGTGTGTGCGCGGGTTTACTCGCGCGTATATATATATATATATATATATATATATATATATCCTTTCACATGCATACGTATGTGTACTTAGAAATTGCTTTAACTCTAATCTTGTTGGCCTCTCTATCCATCTCTCTCTCTCTCTCTCTCTCTCTCTCTCTCTCTCTCTCTCTCTCTCTCTCTCTCTCCCTCCCCCTGTCCGCCCGTCCGCTCGTCTATACGTCCGTCTATTTTGTTTTTATTTTTCATCATCATCATCATCATTATTATTTTTTTTATTTTTTATTTTTTATTTTACGGTGCTCCATCTCTTATTTGTATTTCAGTGATAAAAACAAAAAATCTGTTAAGGAAAGAAATAAAGAAAGGTAGAAAGAAGGAAAGAAAGAAAAAGAAAAAAGCTAGCAGAGGAAAAGATATTAATCGCGAGATCGTTTTGTCATCGGATTTATAAGTAACGTCCTAGCTTCGAATCTTAACGTTAAAATGAAATTGGATAATGCGTCTATTGCGTAGGAGGGAGAGGGATGGAGGGAAAGGGTGGATGGTGATCTGTGGTGGGGTACAGAACGAAATAAATCGTATCGATGAAACGATAGCATAAATGATTATCGTAGGGAAAATCGGATTTGAATATCGCGAAAGCTCAAATAAAAAAGTAATAATGTTAATATTAATGTAAAGTTAATATGTAAAAGTTCGATTTACATATATATATATATATATATATATATATATCTTTTTTTATCAAGAATCATATTCAACGAGAAATCTCTCACGACTCGTACTGATCAAATTTGATAATATATCAATCTATAATCTTGACCAAAAAATCGATCGAAATTCGTTGTTTTTTCTTCTTATTTTTTTTTTTTTTATGCAGGAGTTATTCAAACATCGGAATATATATATATATATATATATATATATATATTCATCCGAGTTATCTTTTAAAGAGGCACGAGCTTTTAGCGTTATCAGGAGTTCAAAAAAAAAAAGAAAAAAGAAAAAAAGGAAAAGAAAGATCGTCCATTCTTAAATATTTCTTGGATATTGTTATATGCACGAGTGGAAATATCAGCAAGGGACGAAGTTGAAGACGAAGACGAAGACGAAGAAAAAGATAAAGACAGAGGGGGAGAGAGAGAGAGAGAGAGAGAGAGAGAGAGAGAGAGAGAGAGAGAGAGAGAGAGAGAGAGAGAGAGAGAGAGAGAGAGATAGGAATAACGCGTAGAATCCAAAGACTCGTCGAGTTCTCGAAGTCGTTTGCCGGCCGTGTTCGAACTCGGTTGACCGGTCGGACGGGCCGGGATTGGCCTTGCTCGAACACCTCGGACTTTCAGCCCTCATCATCGTCATCGTCTTCTTTGTTGTACGTGCTTCGGTTAACAAAGGAATCAAACCAGAACCTTAACGACGTTTGCCCTACATGATCGAGTATTATCATTTCGGATGACAAGTTTATGTGTACCAGGCTGTAGCCTATAATATGTTCGACTCATTGTGTAAGACGGGTGGAGAAGGGGGGGGGGGGGAGGGATAGGGAAGGGATAGGGCAGGGCAGAGGAAGGGAGCCCTTCGTCGTCATCGTCGTCGTCATCGTCGTCGTCATCGTCGTCGTCGTCGTCGAAGAAAGGATTCTTATCTCTTCTTTTCATTCCATTTTCTCTCTCTTTATTTTTCTTTTTTTTTTTTTGTTTTATTTTCTTTCGTTTTTTTCCTCCATTTCTTCTTTTTTTTTTTTTTTTTTTACGACAACGCGCTCGTTCTTTAATATCGTTAAATTTTTACGCGCCTCGCGGAAACTCTACGTTATTTTCTTTTTTTGTTTTCTTGATTTTGTTTTTTCTTTTTTTTTGTTGTTGTTGTTGTTGTTGTTGTTGTTGTAGATTCGACAGGAAGATCAAATTGTTTCTTATTTCTTGCGTTACGCATTCCGTCATGATCGATCACAATCGAAACGTAGAAGGAAATCACGAATTTTATTGTCTTGCCCATCTTTTAAGATCGTACTCGATCGCGTTTTCTTTTCCCTTTTTACTTTTTACTCCTTGTGCTTTTACCATTAGTTTTTTTTTTCTTTTTCTACTTTTCTTTTTTCCTTTCTTTTTCTTTACTTCTTCGTTCGTTACCTCTTGTTATACTTCAATGTTAATTTTTTGTTACTTTCAGCTTTTACTTTTCTCTACTTTTATTCTTTTTTTCATTTTCCTTTTTTTTTTTTTTGAATCTTTAATTTTTACGCATGCCACGTGTTCGATTTACATATACGACACCCGTCACGCGTTCGATATATATATATATATATATATATATATATATAAAATATGATAGAAAAATTATAATTATAATTATAGTTTAATAATATATAGTTTGATTAGTTATATAAATATAGTTTCATAACCATAATTATAATTATAATCATAGTTTCGTATCTACAGTGATACTACTATGAATCTCTTAGGAACGTATAATACGATACCTATGTATTTCGGATTTATCAATGATCGTCATCGATCATGATCCAATCGCGAGAAACGAGAAAGAACGAAAGAAATGAAAGAAAGAGAGAAAAGGAAGAAAAAAAAAAACAAAGAAGGAATATAAAACGTACTACTATCTTTTCTGACGATACTCCGCGAATACCCCAAGGCCGAACAATGGAAACTCTTCTCGACACAACAGAGTCTTTCCAGGTTCATTCTCTTCCTCCTCCATGGACCGGTATGAGAAAGAAGAACGAAGTTGAGAAAGGGGAACGGAGGAGGGAGCGAGGGAAAGAGGAGCAGGATCAGGAGTAGCAGGAGCAGGAGGGTGGCAGGAGGAGGTTTGCAGGGAGGAGGAGGAGGAGGAGGAGGGGTGAGGGTGGGGGGGGGAGGTAGGGAGGAACGTGAGAGGAACACGGCAGGATACTCGATTTCCAAGCTATGAGACGGTGTTTCTCGCGAAGACGTTGCGTTGCGGCCGGCAATGCGGCTTCCGGCGATGCGGCGATGCGGCGATGCGGCTACGACTGCGACTGTGACTCTTTCGTTGCGGCTACCGTTGTTGCATCGTTGTATCGTTGCATCGTTGCTATTGTCGTTATTGCTGCTATATTGATGGCACTATAGTACTGTTGATGATGCTGTTGCTATTGCTTTTACTGTTGGCTGGTGGTATTGCCACTGGTGGTGATGGTGTGGTGCTGCTGCTGCTGGGGGCAAGCTTCGCTTTGTCCAGGAACCGGTCGACGTGCCTACCAGGAGGTTGGTAGGTAGGTAGGTAGGTAGGGTAGGTAGATAGGTTGGTAGGTAGGTAGGTAGGTAGGTAGGTAGGTAGGTAGGTAGGTAGGTAGGTAGGTAGGTAGGTAGGTAGGTAGGTAGGTAGGTAGGTAGGTTGGTGGGTAGGTAGGTAGGTAGGTAGGTAGGTAGGTGGTAGGTAGGTAGAGGTAGGCACGCATCGATTCTCAAATCGTGCTGTCCAGCGGAGTATTCGGTGTCCGTCTGAACCACCCAGGCTCCTAATAATAAATTTCAGTGAACGTTTGTTCGAACCATTTCTCTCTTTCTCTCTCTCTTTTATCTCGCTGGAAAAAGGACACTCGTTTGCTTCCTTTTTTTATTCTTTGCTTCCTCTCTCTCTCTCTCTCTCTCATATATATATATATATATATATATATATATATATATATATATATTCGTGCCGATAATATTTTAATAATAATAATAATAATAATAATTTAATAAATGTATAATAAAATTTAAATGTTCTGCGTTTCAAAATCGGCACGAATTTTCCGAACGACCCAATTTGGTCTTCAGATTTTTCATACCCCACGTAGGAACTTGTAAAAGATGATCTATTTTAATCAGTTTTCTTTCTTTTCTTTTCATTTTTTGTTTTGTTGTCTTCTTCTTCTTCTTCTTCTTCTTCTTCTTCTTCTTTTCCTTCTTATTTTTCGTCGTTCACGATTTATCATTCCTCTTCGATATACGACGATTTCGATATTTACATCGAATTTCTATTTAACTTATATCGAATTTCTCGTGTGATCGCAGAGAATGTTTTCTCTTTCTTTTTCTTCTTCTTTTCTCTTCGTAAAACTTCGTCAACTTGAACAGATCGGAACGCATTAAATTTCCACTTAAGCGTTGTTTTTTTTTCTTCTTCTTCTTCTTCTTCTTTAAAGCCTTGCGTCGACGTGTCCGATCCGTGTTATCATTAGCGGTAGTACCGTTCGATCGCTTTGACAAAGAAACAATAATTTTCTATAATAATTATTCCGATGGAGGAATAATAATTGGAGTATCAGAGACATGTTTGACCGATTCGAAAAAGTGTCGTTTATAATAAAAATCTCACGGCATCCGATAAAACGATCCCACCGACTCTGAAGAGTCCTCAAAAGATAAAATTTTTATTCGGTTTCTTCTCTCTCTCTCTCTCTCTCTCTCTCTCTCTCTCTCTCTCTCTCTCTCTCTCTCTTTCTCTCTTTGTTAATACGATCAACGTAATTAAACGTTTAAACGTTATCGATACCCTTATCGAAGTTAACTTATAATTCTCGTCGGTATGCCCATCGAAAATAGTTAGTTTATCAAAGGATACTCTTGGTGGTTGGTACTTTACCTTTGAAATCCCTATAGACCGAAAGCTATCCACGTAATCGGAACAAACTCCAACCCTTTTGCTTGCTCTCACTATCCATGAAAGTTTCCAATGATCGTTGAATTTAAATTTCGAAGTCAATCTCTTTATCCCTCCCCCTACTCGCCCTTATAACATCGCCATCGCTAGTATACCAGTATACCAGTATACCGGTATACCAGTACCATCGTAATCGCCATTACCATCGGCACAGCCCCTGGTTTCTCATTTCTCTCTTCATACTTCTATTATAACTTCAAACAAATTTATCCAAATACGATCTATAATATTAACCGTATAGACTAGAAAACAGGTCTTCTTGATTGCCGTCAGAACCTGTTACTGACAAAACTATTCTCTCATTGCATGATATCATACGTTTATTTATCGTGTGTACATCCTATGCCTTCTATCGCACGCGGCGAATACACATATATATATATATATATATATATATATATATATATATACGTGTAGGAGGCATATCTCCCGAAGTAGAAATTGACTAGATCAATCATAATGCAGTATACTGCTACTACTTTGTAAGGTTTTGAATTTTTCGTTCTATGATTTAACACGTTTCATTACCTTGCGTGAGTATTTATCATGATAACCGTGATATGTATTTGCAAAAGATAGGATATGGGATATGGGATAGAGATAGATAGATAGATAGATAGATAGATAGATAGATAGATAGATAGATAGATACAGAGAGAGAGAGAGAGAGAGAGATAAAAAGAGAGATAAAAGAGAGGGTTAAAAGAGGAACGACGATATTGGCTTGGTGTTTAGGCGTTTCAGGTCGAAGCCAGCCGGACCAGTCGACTTGCATACCACGCCAGGTTCGCAGGCAGCCTCTACCTGCATTCCAACCTACCAGTCGACCTCATTCCGCCATTATACTATTTCATTTTCCTCGAACGTTCGCTCTTTTCTTCTATTCTTTTGTGAGTCTTGGACGTTCACGACGACGACGACGACGACTACGACTACGACGACTATGATTATGACTATGATTATGACGACGATGAGAATAATGACGATGATGTTTGACAGTGAAAGAAAAAGAGTGAAAGAAAGAAAGAAAAGAAAAGTAAAGTAAAGAAAAAAAAAAGAAAAAGAACGAGAAGAGAGAAGTTGTCGCGTTGAAGTCTTCACTTTTGTTTGTTTGTACTTCTTGTTTAGCTACTATGTAACAGCGAAGTATTAGACGACACTGATTTTATCAATAATATCTCTATAAACGAAATTATTTCTAAATAGATCTTCATTTTCCACGATATTCATTTATTAACGCGTATATATGTATGTATGTATGTATGTATGTATGTATGTATGTATGTATGTATGTATGTATGTATGTATGTATGTATGTATGTATGTAGATGGTACGCTCGGACATATTATCCGTCAATTATTTATTGACTCTATCAACGAGATCACGAAAATTTGACTAATTAAATATTCCTTCATGAATATTATTTGCCATGGGATATATTGTAACCCGATATGAATAAACCAGCCGCGTTACGAATATTGGCCCAGATTAAAATAAAGCCTTGATAACAAAATAGCCGCGACGATCACACGAGGCACCTGACACTTGACAAAGAGTTAAATGTTAATATTATTAATGGTTTAATATTTTGTGTGTGTGTGTGTGTGTAAGGACATCCCGTTAAAACGGTACAACCGAGTTTTAAACAGTTACCAGAAAATGGCCAGAGATAACGTTTAATAACGTCGCACGTTGCATGTGCATGTGCATCTGCACGTGGATATTGTATGTATGTATGTATGTATGTATGTATGTGCGCGCACTATTTCACATTCTCATTTCAAATCGAAACCAAACTTTACACGTACGAAACTGGTTCGTTAACGAGTTCACGTTTTTCCCCTTAAACGATGTCTCTCTTTATTATCGAATTCGTATACATACATACATGTATATATATATATACACACATATATATATATATATATATACGTATGTGTGTGATATATATATATATATCACATACATATACATATATGTATATATATATATGAAATTTTTTACGAAATAATATCTCAATATAACATCGAGTACTTTCGCACAAATTTTCTACTTACTTTAATTGATCGTTCAATTAGAGAGTGACCCAGCAAGCTTCAATTGGTTTTCTATATATATATATTATTTATTTTATATATATATATATATATATATATTATTTGAATTATATAAAAGTTTTCCAAGTACGCGTACATATTTGTTGTAAATATTTGCGAAGATATTAGAGAAGGAAACAAAAATTATTCGAAAATATTTTTACACTCGTGAAAAAATTCTTTTTTTTTTTTTTGTTTTTTCTTTAGTAATTTCTATGACCAAATTTTATAATAACTTTTATCGTAAAACGAGAGAGAGAGAGAGAGAGAGAGAGAGAGAGAGAGAGAGAGAGAGAGAGAGAGAGAGAGATTTGAATTACAATAAGCTCGATAACACCATGCTAACGTTTCTCTGTATCTATAGTTTAGCTAATACACAGGCTACCCCTTTCGAGGTAAGCTACTCTCCCCTTCTCTGTTTCACTCGTGCTTCCTTTGCGGCTTCGTTTCTCTCTCTCTCTCTCTCTCTCTCTCTCTCTCTCTCTGTCTATCTTTCTCCCTTTTTCTCTCTTTTATTCTCTTTCTCTTTCTCATTCGGTGAAGAAGTTTGTGGCTCTCTTTTTTCAAGCTGGGGACGCGCTTAGGATCCGTAAATTACCAACTTCCCTTTATTGCGACTGTCCACTTTCGTTACGAGGCGATATACCTTTGCCTCTTTATTTTTCTCACTCACTCTATCATTCTATATATCTCTGTCTGTCTGTCTGTCTGTCTGTCTGTCCGTCCATCCGTCCGTCTGTCTTACTTCCTCTTTCATCTTCGGCATTAATCCGTGTAAGCGCGCGCGTTACATATTCTAATATCCTCATTATGGTTTATATGCTACGTCATTCTTCTCTTTTTCTATTTATCTCTCTTTTCTTTTTCTTTTCTTCTTTTGTTCTATTTTTCTCCTTTCTTTTTTTCTTTCTTGCACGTCATTCATATCCCGAAACAACCCGACAATTTTGATTCGCTTGCTTCGTTTCGTTTCATTTTATTCATCTTTTTCTTTTCTTTTTTTTTGTACATCTTTTTAACGTAAGAAAAAAAAAAAGAAATCTAACAGAGAGAAAAAATTTCGTTTAAAACGTGACAACCTAAATAACGAGTGACGATTTAACACTGTTACAAAGGTCGATCCGTAAATAAGTTAAAAAAAAAAAAATAAAAAAATAAAAAAACATCGAAACGATGGAAAACCAAATTTCCGTTGTTGAAGCGAGACCACCACCGAAGTTGGACGATTTCACGTAAAACGGAGCGGTCGCTTGTATTCTATGGCGTTTTAATGAGATCGTTTTTAACAAGACATGGTATAGAAAGAGAAAGAGAGAGAGAGAGAGAGAGAGAGAGAGAGAGAACACGATGACGACGAAAACGTAGCAATTAATCGCGCTATAGACTATGATAACCGGGGTGTACGATCTTATTACAACGTTGTAACGGACCGAACGGACGGATTTAATGGCGATTACGAACGTCCGGTTGGTGGGGAGGGGGGAGGGAGGAGGGGAGGGGGAGGTTGCGAAGTGGTGGCGGTGGTATCGGCCTGTTGTTGCTCGAGCGTATATATGTAATAATCAATAAATTCCTTAATCAGTATCGACGTATAGATATGTGATCACGGAGCTACTCCAAAGCGATCTACACAAGATCATCGTCAGCCCGCAGCACCTAAGCCCAGATCACATCAAGGTCTTCCTATATCAAATCCTTCGAGGTAAGAGTTCATCATGATTCTTTAATTCTTCTTTCCCTTTTCTCCCTTCTTTCTTTTCTCTTCTTATTCTTCATTCTTCTTCTTATTCTTCTTCAATTTCTTTTCTTTTCTTTTCTTTTCTTTTCTTTTTTCTTCGTCTATTTTACTCGCGATGCATACGTAATGTAAAAAAAAGTATATTTATGAGTAACCGTCTGTGCGTCATCGACGAAGCTTATTCATTATTTCGCGTTGGCACACAAACATATATATATATATATATGGGGGTTGAGGTGGGGTAGGGGGAGTGGGCGTACTTCAAGGATGTAGTAACAAGAAAAGAAAAACAAAAAAGAGAACACAAAAGAAAATAAATTATTCGCTATTTATCCGCGTTTAAGCGTTTTAACGAGATACCTGAAATTCCTTAATAATCGTAATTGTTGGATACTTTGATATACTAAAAAAAAAAAAAAAAAAAAAAAACAATAATAATAACAACAATAATAAATCTTAAACTATATAACAAATTCCATCGACAATGGAATGTTGTGACGGGTACAAAATTAAAATTAAATAAATAAAAAAAAAAAAAAAAAGAAAAAGAAAAAGGATAGAAAAACGAAGAAAAAGAAAGCGTATTTTCCAAGTATCAGCAAGGAACGGAACGACGATATGAAAAAAGAGAAAAAAATGAATGAAGACAAGGGGTATGTGTAATACAAAATGGGATATTTTTGGAATGGGAAGGATGGAAGGAAGGAAGGAAGGAAGGAAGATGACGAGGACGACGACGACGGCAGCGGATCAACTTGCCTTCTCTCATGGCTGATGTTGTAATGTTTACGGCTGCTTGCTCGAAAGCACCACCAGGCACCAGGCACCACCAGCAGATTACATTCTCTCTCTCTCTCTCTCTCTCTCTCTCTATTTCTCTCTATTTCTCTCTCTCTCTCTCTCTCCCTCTCTCTCTTACTCAACTGTCAACCTCTAGAGAAGGTCATTTTGACAGAGCATTACGAGCTGTTCGTGGTTCGTTACACTCGACTCAATTTCCTGCAACGGCTCTCGAGAAACGGCAATCGCCAAAATGTACGAGCAATTTGCATGACTCCCCCCTCCCCTCCCTCCCCCCCCTCTCTCTATCTCTATCTCTCCGTCTCCATTTAGCTCTATCTTTATCTCTCCATGCGCATATACATCTACTATCTATTTTATCTATCCCACTCTAAACAAGACACCCGTCCATTTCTCGTACGAGCACCTCTTTAATGTTAAATAATGTTCGCTCTTAACAAACGCCATAAGATACTCTATATCGCTCCAGCCGAGGCAAAGAATATTATTTAACTCGTCGGGGATAATGATTTCTAGTTGAAACGATTTCGTATTGTAAACGGTGATCACTCTTAAAACGGATGGAAGTGGACGTGGAAGAGGAAGTAAGAAAAAAAAAATAAAAAAGGGAGAAAAAGAAGGAAAAACAAACACGAATGGAATCAAAAAATAGAAAAAAAAAAAGCAAAAAACAAAAGAAAAGAAAGAAAAATTTCGAAGTTCCTAAACAATACGTTTCTCTAGACGTTTATAGACTTTCAAATGAAATATACTGAGGAGTGATGATATACGTGTTTGTTTGTATACGCGTGATATGCGCGTGCGTGCGTGCGTGCGTGTATGTGTTTGTGTGTTCGTGTGTGTATCGACGAGGAATCGATAAAAGAAAAAAATAAGACGACGAATGATCGAATCCGTCGGAGATAAAAATGAAGTGTACCTTGAGCTTGAAAATAATAACGACGTCTCAATTTGCCCCAAAATCTAATCTCCCGGTTCAACGTCGTCGAAATATAAAAGAGACTGCGTAAAAAAAAATTGAGAAAGAGAGAGAGAAAGAGAGAGAGAGAGAGAGAGAGAGAGAGAAGATGGAAAAAGAAAAGGAGGACGAATCGAAGAGTAATAAAAGAAAAGAAAAGAAAACAAGAAGAGAGAGTCGAGGAAGGATTAAATTGGAAAGTGTCGAAGGATCAAGGGAAGCCAAAGAATGATTTCATCAAAAATTGTACACTAAT
The DNA here is from genome assembly GCA_918808275.2 of Dolichovespula sylvestris. Taxonomy (NCBI): domain Eukaryota; kingdom Metazoa; phylum Arthropoda; class Insecta; order Hymenoptera; family Vespidae; genus Dolichovespula; species Dolichovespula sylvestris. The sequence goes on from OU964976.1 coordinate 3,287,571, forward strand.
TTTTTTTCATGGGAGGGGTGGGGGGGGGGGACACGAAATCGTTAGGTAGGCAAAACGATGTAACGATTGCGCTAGGATCGACCGGAAATTTTTAACTGAGTGGAAGAAAGACGAGGAGGAGGGAGAGAGGGAGAAAGAGAGAGAGAGAGAGAGAGAGAGAGAGAGAGAGAGAGAGAGAGAGAGAGAGAGAGATAGAGATAGAGAGAGATAGAGATAGAGAGAGAGAGAGGGAGGGAAAACTCTTGGGAGTAATTTGGAATAATCAGAGTCCACTTTAAATTACGGTAAAAGAGAGATAGATAGAGAGAGAGAGAGAGAGAGAGAGAGAGAGAGAGAGAGAGAGAGAGAGAGAGAGAGAAGAGTAAAAGAGAAGAGTAAAGGAGAAAGAGATGGAAGGAAGGAGTGAAGTTGAAACTTTGGTATCTTCTGTGTTAGGTGGGTGAGGTATAAAGGTATTCAAGCGCGTCCGGTTTTCCAGGAAGGGCTCCAGGGTAATGTAGCTTAGCTAGCTAGTTGAAATTTTACGAAATCCTTGGAAAAAGGAGTAGAAAAAAGGAAGAGACGTTGAAATAGCAAGAAGAAGAAGAAGAAGAAGAAGAAGAAAAGGAAGGTTAAGAAGAAGAAGATGACGATGAAGGAGATGCAGAAGGAAGGAGAAAGGGAGAGGGGGAGGAAAAGAAAAAAATATAAAGGAAACCAATGGCGGTAGGGGAGTGGGGGAGGTAAAAAAAAAAATGAAAGGAAAAGAAAAGGGTGTGCTTATAAAAATCCATGACGGCATATTGCTTACTGCTGCTGCTGCTGCTGCTGCTGCTGCTGCTGCTGCTGCTGCTGCTGCATCGTTGGAAATGACGAGAACCCGTGGTACTACGAGATAGACGAGACACGACCACGGCAAGTCTCTCTCTCTCTCTCTCTCTCTCTCTCTCTCTCTCTCTCTTCTTGGATGGGTAAATAGGATCGTTTCTATTCATCCCTCGGGATCATCCTGGGGACTCTCGACGATGCTCGATAGACGACGACGACGACTATCTCTCTCTCTCTCTCTCTCTCTCTCTCTCTCTCTCTCTCTCTCTCTCTCTCTCTCTCTCTCTCCCTCTCTCTCTCTCTTCTTCTTTATACATTGTCTGCTTTCCTAAAGAATTATCATCTTCTCGGTCGTGTTATATCACGACCAGACCTTCTCACGACCGTCTCGATTTTTTGTTTTACTTTTTTTATTCATTTTTTCTTTTTTTTTTTTTTTTTTTTTTTTTCTTTAACACCGTTCAAATACTTATTGTTCCTATCCTATCTCGGTACTTTATAAATCCGAAACAAATTTTTATAACCACCCTGCCCTCCACCCACCCACCAACCCTATTTGCAAGCGTTCGTCCGGAGTATTGAATTCGACTTTGTTTTGTTTTTTTTTTTTTTTTTTTTTTAAATAGAAAAATCGATCTTCTATTCGGTTGATAATAAACTTTCACATTTTTGTCTTCTTTTTCTTTTTCTTTTTCTTTTTCTTTTTTCCTTTTTTTTTTGCTTTCTTTTTTTCGTTCCACAATCACATCTAACATCTATTATGAAGGACGTTAGGGAAATTTTATTATCCGTTATCTTAATTTACATAAATTATCGTCCGGGAAAAAAAGAAGGAACAACGAGAGGACGAGAGGATTTCAAAATGTTTTGAAAAGAATCGACGAGGGAATCTCGTAGATAAATATTTTTCCTTTCTTTTCTTTTCTTTTCTTTTCTTTTATTTTCCTTTCTTTTAATAATTTGGAAGAACTTCGGCCGATCGAACCGATAAGAATTTTATCTTTGCTTTTCTTTTTCCTTGTCTTTTTCTTTTTCTTCGTCTTCTTCTTTATCTACTTCGTCTTCTTCTTTCGTTTCAATTTGTCAATAGACAGATATCATTTGAATGAGAAAGAACATTGATTAATATTTTGCATGAAGTTCTCTCGGTTATTATATATTTCACGTAGCTACTTGAAAGTACAAAGCTAAAAGGAATAAGTAGTCGATATTAAGGATCCATGAGAGAAAGAAAGAAAGAGAGAGAGAGAGAGAGAGAGAGAGAGAGAGAGAGAGAGAGAGAAAGAGAAGGATCCTTCTTCGGGTGCTTGGCGTATCGGGATGCAAAAGATTCTTGAAAAAGAAAGGGACGGTGAGATAGAGAGAGAAGGAGAGAGAGAGAGAGAGGTCCTTGCAATTTTTTTTTTTTTTTTTTTTGATCTTACCGCGAGAAGCAGCGACTTTGTGATTTCCGCCGGATGAAAGGGTGGCTTTCTTCTGAAGGATCGAACGAGTGCTGCCGTTGCGATTTCTCACGTACGCTTTGACTTTCTCCCTCGTCTCTCTTCTCTTTTTCCTCTCTCTATCTCTATCTCTCTCTCTCTCTCTCTCTCACTCATTCATTCTCTTTCATTCTCTTTCTCACGAAATTTCATTTCAAAGGGAGAAGATGAAGGTTATAGAAAAATATATATATATATATATATATATATATATATATATAGTTCGTGTGTGCGTATGTTTGTGTGGTATGTGTGTGTGTGTGTGTGTTACACACGTTTTTCATCTACCTCTTGATTATTATTTCGAGTTTTACGATCCTTTCGGTAAAGTTTGGACAACGAGAAATATAACCCCGAAAGATCGTTTTTTTCTTCTTTTTATTTTCTTCCTTTTTATTTATTTATTCATTCATTCATTCATTCCTTCATTCATTTATTTATTCATTCATTTATTTGTTCTCTAAACATTTTTATCAATATTTTCAATACGATCTTGATTTGTTCTTTTATCTTTTTTTTTTTTGTTTTCTTTCTAATTGGCATTCCTTTTCAACTGAGTGTATTATAGGAGTATCGAAAAAATAAGGAATGCAATAAAGCGGTGCTTCAAAGTACCATTTATTTATTTATTTATTTATTTATTTATTTTTAACTTTCTTGTTAACTTCTTTTTCTTTTCTTTTCTCTCTCTCTCTCTTTTTTTCTTTTCTTTTGATCACCCTAGACGGACACGTTCAGTCGATTTATTATTTGGTATTCATCACGACACGATGAAAGTGTGATACATTTGCAGTCTCGTTTTTTTTTTTCTTTTTTTTTTCTTTTTTTGTTATCGCTTTCCCTCATATTCCTTTTCGCTGTAAGCAGTCGTCGTACCTTTTTTTTTTCGATCGAGCCAAATGATCGAAATTATTTGTTCGGATTTGCTTTTTTTTTTTTTCCTTTTTATTTCTTTAAATCGTCCGTGAAAAATCCAACGATCCGTCGAAAACGCATATTTTACACTTGGGATCGGTAACTGGCAACCGGAGTGCGAACACGCGCAGCAAAATGATTTATACGAGCGACGACAGCGATCACGAAATGCGAGATACGATATTCGAAATCTGTATGATTGGTTGGGCTATGGTCCGACGAGTGCTGAATGACGTGCCGAGAAAAAGAGAGAGAGAGAGAGAGAGAGAGCGAGCGACAAAAATATCATCGGGGACTAAAAAGAAAAAAAAAAAAACCGAAAGAAATGAAAGACAAAAAAATGGCATCTTTTTATTGAAACACATCTTTCGAAATAAATTTCTACGATCGTATTTACCATCATAGATATTCACTGGCGATAATATTTGTTAATCATGTGTATCATATTAAAAAAAAAAAAAAAGAAAAGAAAGAAATGATTGAATTCAACCAAACCACGTAAGCACACGTACGTTTTGTCGATTATTATCGGCGATTGGAACGATCGTTAACGACGACGACGACGATGATGACGATGATCATGATGATGACGATGATGATTCTAATTATCGATTCGAATCGTCGTGCATAGAAAGAAGAAAACAAAAAGAAAAATACAATTGTTTCGATCGAATCCATCTATCGCGGTGGTAACGCGTTAAAATTCTATATACATTTATCGTGAAATAAAAGAGGAACGGATTTATGGAAAAATATGTACATACCTAAAGGCTAGTGAACCGCGTCAAGATCGACCGGTAGACGAGGCCGATGATCTTCGAAGATCGTAGAAAGATTTACCGAGAAGATAGAGATAGAAATAGAGAGACAGAGAGAGTGAGAAAGAGAGAGAGAGAGAGAGAGGGGAAGACGGAGAGAAAGAGAGAGAGAGAGAGAGAGAGAGAGAGAGAGAGAGAGAGAGTCGATCTTCTCACGGGTTGTGCGTTTCGGTCGTTCGAACTTTCCCACCCGGTATAAGGTGGCACGTAAAGCCCGGACAGATAGAGCAGAGAGCTCCTCTTCTTCTCTTCTTGACTGGTCCGAAACCAGTCCTACCGCCGCCCATCCGTGACCCCAGACCCCGTCATCCGGTCGGTTGCTCACCACGATGTGTTCTCTCTCTCTCTCTCTCTCTCTCTCTCTCTCTCTCTTCCTCAAGCTCGCTCTTTCTATTTCTCTTTCTCTCTTTCGCTCTCTTTATCTTTTCTTCTTTCGTGATCTTTTAATTAACGAGTTCACCTTTACAAAGAAAAACATGGCTAATATCAAAAGTCGCCTCTTTCTAAGTCCGCCGTGTTACTCTTTGTCTTATTGTGTGTGTGTGTGTGTGTGTGTGTGTGTGTGTGTACATACGATGTATGTATGTATGCATGCATGTATGTATGTATGTATGTATGTATGTATGTATGTATGTATGTATGTATGTATGTATGTATGTATGCATGTATGTATGTATGTATGCATGTATAGATATTTGTTTTAAATCTCTTTTTTCAACCAAAATGGAATTGGTCGGACTGAATATCTCATTCGAAAAAAAAAAAAAAGAAGCAAAGAAAAAATAAGAGAAAAAGGAGGAAATACGAAATAAAAAGAAAGAAGGACAAATAGATAAATTCTTATTCTTACGCCATAGACGAAATCCCGATATAATCTCGTTCGAATATATTATATATTATCGGTATATCACTCAAAGTCACAATTGCACAATTCGACTCTCAAGTGGATGTCCGATTGTGACGTAATCGTCAAGAGAGTTGCAACGAGAATCACACCGATCGCTCTTTCTCTCTTCCTCTCTCTCTCTCTCTCTCTCTCTCTCTCTCTCTCTCTCTCTTTCTTTCTCTCTCTCTTTCTCTTTTTCTTTTTCTCTCTTGGTTGCTCGATACGAGCTGTTGAAGTTTCGTATTCGCGAGGCGTGCTTGTTTTATTTAAACGACCTCTCTCTCTCTCTCTCTCTCTCTCTCTCTCTCTCTCTCTCTCTCTCTCTCTCTCTCTCTCTCTCTCTCTCTCTCTCTCTCCTTCCTTCCTCTCTCTTTCTCTTTCTTTTTCTATCTCGTGCAAACGCACTCTTAACGAGTTTTCCGTCCTCGGAAACGTGCCATCGATTCTACCATCCTGTATACATATATAATACATAACACACACACACACACACACACACACACACACACACACACACACACACACACACACACACACACGCGCACACACGCACACGCACACGCACGCACGTGTTTAACTGCATTACGTAAATAAGCTTATAAGAAGAAATACGGAACATTATTAACAACCAAAAATGTCGACTCAACAAAATCGGCCCAGTCTTATATGAAAAAAAAAAAAAAAAAAAAAAATAAAATAAAATAAAGTAAAAATAAATAATAATAATAATAATAATAATAATAATAATAATAATAATAATAACAACAACGTCCTTACGTTATTTAGCGTAACATTTTTATTCGTTAAATAGAAATATCGTGGTGTATATGATAATATATCGATTAGGTTGGGATTAATCATCTAGAGAGAGAGAGAGAGAGTACGTAATACTACTACTACTTGTCCAGTAGTCAAGATCGGTGCTTAGTCAGACGTCGCGTCCGACGTACGTTCTCTCGTGTAAGCAAGAATATGTCCCTCTTTCTCCCTCCCCCCTCCTCGTTTATATCCGATCGTCCTAGTTTCTTTGCCATTATATCTGGTCGGCCAAATTTCACGAAAACGTTGTCGATGTACATACATACATACATACATACATACATACATACATACATACATACAGAAACCCCTCACGGAAATAGAATTTTCTTTTTGCGTCAACTTGTCCGGTATCGATCTCGTAGCGAATTTAAACAAAAAAAAAAAGAAGAAGAAAAAGAAAAAAGAAAAGAAAAATGAAAACCAAACCAGACAGGACAAAATAAAAAAAAAAAAAAAACAGGAAATCAAGAAATAAATAAATAAACGAACAAATAAATGAAGTAAATGAGAATAGTAAGGAAACGAGGTTCATACGCGAGACGCGTGTTCTTCGATGTGCGTGCGTGTGTGTGTGTGTTTCGCATGCAAATGAATGGCTGCATATTCTCGATCGCTCGAAATCGACCGACAAGGAGGTTAACGACAGGTGCCTGATCAAGGACAATGTACTGGCAACTGGTTGAAGCCAGGCGATTGTACGTACCGATGACCTTGCTTACGTTAATACGCGACGCAGCCAGTCCTTCGAGACCTTGACTTTCGTACAAGCCCGACGCGTACCAAACGCGAATAAATATATATACTCTCTCTCTCTCTCTCTCTCTCTCTCTCTCTCTCTCTCTCTCTCTCTCTCTCTCTCTCTCTCCCTCCCTCCCTCTGCCGCTTTTTTTGCTCACCCATTTCGTTTAATCCTTCTTCTTTTTTTTTCTTTCTTTACAAATTGTCTTTCTCATACTCTTTATCTTTCTCTCTTTCTCTGAGAGAAAAAGAGAGAGAGAGAGAGAGAGAGAGAGAGAGAGAGAGAGACACTATCGACCCGCGCCATCCGACGCCCCTGGAAATGAAGAAACGATGAATCGACATCGACTTTGGGTGAATGCACATGCACATGCACATGCACATGCACATGCGCTTTCACATGCACGTGCACATGCACACGTATAACCAAGTACGATGAACCCAGAAACGTCGATTCAGGCTGACCTAAGATATTGCAACTCTCTTTGAATTGTTTCATTTAACCAAAGAGATATTTCATACCTTCTTGTAAGATCTCTGCATCTCTCTCATCTCTTATTTCTTCTTTTTTCCTCTTTTTTTTTTTGTTTTGTTTTGTTTTGTTTGTTTGTTTTGCCTTTGTTCTAGTTTTATTTCTTTCTTGTTTTTTTTTCTTTTTCTTTTTTTTTTTTTTCGTTTTAATTTTCGTTACTATAATAATTCATACCGATGCCATCGTCGAATATTGTTAATAGAATAGCAAATGGAATCTTGGATTGAACGAGAGAGAGAGAGAGAGGGGGGGGGGAGGGGGAGAGCGATAATCAAATGACTACGAGCGCATAGTCATCATAGTATCTTGCATTACATATTATTAGACTCAACGATGTTGCACTGTAAACCATCATTCCAATGTCTAAACATAAGTGAAGTTACAAACGTCATCGTTAATGTTACTAATGAAGTTAAATAGAGTAACAAAGACTCTACTATAGGATTATGAGATAAAGGGAAAGAGAGAGAGAGAGAGAGAGAGAGATAATCAAATGATCATGCATCTAGAGTCATAGCACGATTTCTTGCCGTGCATATAAGATTCAACGACGTAGCACTATATATATATATATATACATATATATATAGTGCCACATCATTTCGATGTCCTCAACGTAAACGAAATTACGAACGGAAACGTCATTTTCGATTTTATTGACGAGAGTATCTTTCGTATTCTTACTCGAAGGACGCATTTTCATTCTCGGGCAATGAATCAAGTGGGTCGGCGAAGAAATTTTGAAAAAAAATTTGATTCCGTTCGATGGAAAGTGATAAAACGAAATTAAAAAAGAAATAAAGAAATAAAAAAAAATAAAAAAAGGACATGGAGACACAATTATAAGCGATCGTTTTTAAGCGGTGCACAATCGAAGCGCGACGAAACGGAGAAACGCTACGATACTTCCGTTAAATGAACTCGTAAAGAGATAATAATAGTACGAACAATAAAAATAGTGCTTAGACGGTTGTGCGAAAGAGAGAGAGAGAGAGAGAGAGAGAGAGAGAGAGAGAGAGAGAGAGAGAGAGAGAGAGAAAGAGTACAACGGTAGAGCAACGCGGCGCACTTTCTTTGTGAATCAGCTGATCGATCGCTTCGCGAAATAGGAGAAGAAAGAGGAGAGAAGAGGAAGTCCGTTGAGAGGGATGAGGGCAAAGTCAGGTGTGTATTTTAAGAAGCGAAAGAGGGGAAGGAGATAGGGGAGCGGGGAGAGCCGAAGGTGGAGGTGGAGGAGGAGGAGAAACCGTTGGACGAACGATTCGTTGACCTTGCGGATAATTTTGAAGTTAGCGTGCAATCGTCCTCGCTTTCAGAAACAAAGTGTATTAAACGAAGAAAAAGTAAGAGAGAAAACTTGTGTGTGTGTGTGTGTGTGTGTGTGTGTGTGTGTGTAAATCATATCATCATGACCATTGAACTTCTTTCAAGTATATATGTGTATATATGTGTATATATATATACATGTATACAGGGTGGGCCAAAAGTTCCTAGTTGATTTTTTTAAAAAAGTCAATTACTATTTTTCTACGCGTTTCAGGCTAATGTTCTTTTTCTTTTCTTTCAAATTGTAGAACTACAAACATAGGAATATAAGTTTATATGTTTGTGTATGTGTGTGTGTGTCTGTGGTGTAAAAAGAAATTAATATGAATGATTCTCATAAACACACACACACACACACACACACACACACACACACACACAACACTTGTAGATTGCATGTAAATCCAAATATCGCTTTTCCTGTAATCGCAAAGCGTAAGCTTCGGATTAAGCTGGACTAATTATAGAGATAATTGAAAGCGATCTACCGTGTATAATGCCTATAGCCACGATTGAATATATTATTCATATACATTTGGGATTTGATATCAATGTATATATACATACATGTCTTTATCGATTTCGATGCCAACGATCGCCCATCATAACTCCAACTCTCGATTGCATTTATATAATATAGGAAATGGGAATTATGACAAGAGTAAGTAAAAATGGATTCAATGATAATAATATTCAAGATTCAGACGGATTACCCTCCCATAACTCTTAAACTATATGCATATATACATATTTAATGGAGAATTACTTGCGACGAAAAGATGTATAATTTACAAAAAAGAAAAAAAGGAAAAGAAAAAAACTTACAATACCGGAGAATACTTTAAGGGAAAAGATAAAAAAGAAATAAGAACGAAAGAAAGGGAAAATCCGTTGATCCGGATAAAGAAAAATGCTTCTTCTTTCGTTCGTTCGTAGAAGTCTGAAGAGAGTAAAAGTAAATGAGAGAGAGAGAGACGATGAGAAATCCATCGCGAGTGAAACCCGTCGGCGGGAGACTTTAATTACCGAAGGGTAGATTCCTAACCGGACGCAACCCACGGGACCCAGATTATCCCCCCGGTAATATTAGCGAGTTTTATTGCGGGGAGAGAAAAGTCTAGCTCTGCTTGAATGCAAGCAGCATGACTCACGGCACATTCATCTGGCACACCGATGTTTCTGCTCTTATTGCAGCCTCACCTTCAACGACAGTCATCCCTCTCTCTCTCTCTCTCTCTCTTCTTACTCCTCCACCACAACTTGCACCAACCCTTTCACACCCTTCTCTCTCTATATATATATATATCTTACCCTTCACGTTATTTCTCTTCTCACGATCTCTCTCTCTCTCTCTCTCTCTCTCTCTCTCTCTCTCTCTTTCTCTCTCTCCATCTCTATCTTTATCCATATATCATTTTCGACAAATATCATTTTCCATATAATTTTCAATACTAATTGAACCGTTTCCTTTGAAAGCGGCGTAAGTACATTTTTGACAAGAAGTTTGTTAACGATAACAATGAATGCATTCTGCTACGAGCTTTTTATCTATGAACAGTTCCCTCCCACCCTACCTCCCCAAAAGAAAAAAAAATACTTCAAAATTTTCATCATTTCGTCGATATAAATTTACGCGGTTAATGAAATTACAAATAAATAATTACTTTGAAAGTGATGTCAGTCACACTTCACCCAAAGACGTAATATTTAGTTCGAACATTATAATAACACGTAATTTCTTTACATCGTTTTTATAATGCGTGGCAATACTGTTAATGACATCAAAAATTTTCGTTCGTTCACTGGAAAATCTTGATACTTAACTCCCTCCCTCCTCCCTCCCCCCTCCCCCCGGTTTATTGTAACACAAATTTTATATCAATATAAAGTCGTAATTAAAGTAATTTGAATGGCATTGCCTGAAGAAATATTGGAACATATAGGTTTCTTTTTTTTATCTTGCTTTTCCTTCGGAATATTTAATAAAAATTTCATAAAAAGAAAAGAACAAAAATTGGTTTGATTCAATCGCAATCCCATATTTAATATTTCACAAACGTACGATTCTCACATTTCGTTGACTTTGAATGCGATGTGAATCCCATTCGAGATCGTCAAAAGTATAAAATTTCCTTTAACCGCGATATACTTTTGAAAACGATCGAATTATAAATTCGAATCAATTTAATGTTAAAAAAAAAAAAAAAAAGAAAAAGAAAAAATAAAACATAAAATGAGCGCATTATAAACGTATACAGCAATATTTTTCAAACCATTTCAAATGCGAACCCTTAAATATCTCCATATAATATAAAATCTTGATTTACGCCACTTAAGAAGAAAACGGCACAATTAATCGTTGTTGCTGTGTTGTCGTCGTTGTTGTTGTCGTTGTTGTTAACGTTTGAAGTATAAAATATCACGAAATTTTGTCGCGGATATGTTTCGCTAAACGATCAGAGGAGGAGGAGGAGGAGGAATTACACGCGATGCTATAACCGAGATTACAATAGCGCGCAGAGATGTATCGATGATTGGGAACGGTAAACTGTGTACATCGATATAGTCCGCGAACTCTGTGTATTCTGTCGTTACGCATCCTATTACATGCATAGTATCGACGGGTGAACCGAGTTGGAATTGTTATCAATATCAAGCCATAATCATATACGGGAATTATATTTTGACGTACCATGGAGGAATAATTGATTTCAATGATTTCATGAAATATTATCGTCGTGTTTACAGAAAATATATTTAACACGCGCGCACACGCACACGTATTTTATATAGTTACATATTCGATACGACATTCGGGGATCGTTCGTTGGTTCGGCGATGAAGCAAAAAAGAAAAAACAAAGAGAAAGGGGGCGGGGATAGGGGAAGGAGGAGGAAAACAAATAGTCTAATAACTCACGTCCGTGAGTTTTCTTTTTTTTTTTGATGATTCTTTTCTGGCCTTTTTTTCGTTCTTTCTTTTCTTTCCTTTTCTTTCTTCTTGTTTTTTTTTTTTTTTTTTTTCGTTAACCCTTCGGTGTAACAGCGGGTTCTGTGCGTTGTTGTATAGTACTAAAAATAGGGGACGTGGAGGAGGGGTTTGACGGGGGGGGGAGGCATCGGAAAAACGGGAGCGGGGGAGAGAGGGAGGGAGGGAGGGTGGGAGGTAGAAGGGTGGATACGTTTGGGGTGCGAACTGAATAGGGAACGGATTATCGGTCCTCCCTTTAAACACGGCTACAGCTCGCTTATGCGAAAGGGGATAGGCAAGTAGGGAGCTAACGAAGCGACATAGATAGGCATAGACGTAAATACGGATGTGGATATAGATGTGGAGAGACGCCTATAGAGGATAGTGTTTGTGTGTATGTGAAAGAGAGAGAGAGAGAGAGAGAGAAAGGGGGGACTAGCCTAGACGTAGACATAGACATAGACATAGACATAGACATAGACGACGTTCTCGCGGAAGCTAAACGCCGGATAATCTCTTCTGAATGCTAGAGCGAAGTGGCCTTAACGAGCACGCCATGATATTTCTTCGCGTGAAATCGAGGTCGAGGAATTCAAGATATATATTCTCTCTTTATCTCTCTCTCTCTATCTGTCTATCTATCTATTTATCTATCTATCTATCTATCTATCTATCTATCTATCTATCCATCTATCTATCTATCTATCTTTCTCTTTGCAAAACTTATCATTTTTTCTTCATCTTTTATTTTCTTTCTCTCTCTCTCTATATATATATCTTTCTTATATATGTGTGTGCGTGTGTGCGTGTGTGTGTGTGTACCGTTTATATTGAAAGTGGTGTAAGTGCATTTAAAAGAAAAAAAATGAGGTCACATAACTTGTGATAAATTTAGTGTAAACTTTTTTATTCATAACCAGTTAATATTTAATATCTTAAAAAATGTCAATGCTTTGTTCAATTTAAAATTGGCCAATAAAAGAAATTGCTTAGCGAATGATCAGCTAACCTTTAATTTTCTCGAAACAACAAAACAATGGACTTGCACCAGTGTCAAAACGAACGTTCCATATATTGATAAACAAAATAATCGAAAATAATCCCTTTTTTGTTTTCCGTTTTCAATTTTAGGTCTGAAGTATCTTCACTCAGCCAGAATTCTCCATAGGGATATCAAGCCAGGGAATCTTTTAGTGAACAGCAATTGCGTCTTAAAAGTAAATAATATGTCTTTTAACGAGGAGATGAAAAATCTTTTCTTTTTCTTTCTTTCTTTTTTTTTTTTTTTCTTTTTTTCTAAAACAAATCAATAAACCAACTTGGCCGATTTACTTTTCTCTCGTATCGTACTATCTTTATATTAAAAAAAGAAAAAATAAGAACACATTTACGTCGAACAGATCTGTGATTTTGGATTGGCACGCGTGGAAGAGCCCGACCAGAACAAGCACATGACTCAGGAAGTGGTAACGCAGTATTATCGTGCCCCGGAAATTCTAATGGGTGCACGGCACTATACCGCAGCCGTCGATGTATGGAGCGTCGGTTGCATTTTTGGCGAGCTTCTTCGACGACGGATACTCTTTCAAGCTCAGAGTCCTGTGCAACAGGTAACGATATCTTCTTTTGCCTCGTTATACATACGTACATATATTATATATATATATATATATATATATATATATATATATATATCGTCGGACAGGTGAAGAAAACAGAACAAAAAAAAAGAAAAAAAAGAAAAGAAAAGAGAAGAAAAATCTTTCGGAAAATCTAATCAGTTTCTTTTGCGATAGAATATATTGCGTTGTAAAGAATATGAAGAGTAAAGAAAGGGAAAGAAAAAGAAAGAAAAAAAAAAAAAAAAGAATAGAAATTCATTTTATAAAGCACGAACGAGAAACATCGACGTAGGCCGATGATCTCTCAGGGGGGGAAAATCTTTCGATTGTTTTCCTATGATAATCGTAACGCTTAGAAACAAAATTTAACGACGAGATGGATAGCGAGAGAGAGAGAGAGAGAGAGAAGAGAGAAAGAGATTTTAAAATACAACGACGTAGTAGTAAGAGTTCCCGTTAATAACGATTTTTCCTTCCTTCACTTTTCTCCCAGCTGGAATTGATCACGGAACTGCTAGGCACCCCAACCCTCGAGGACATGAGGTACGCTTGCGAGGGTGCAAGGACTCACATGCTGAGGCGTGCACCGAAACCACCCTCGTTGACGGCTCTCTATACCCTTAGCAGCCAGGCGACGCACGAGGCCGTCCATTTGCTCTGCCAGATGCTAGTCTTCGATCCTGTAAGTCTTCCTCCTCCCTGCTGCGTGTCGCTACGAGAGCCGACGACGCCCGAGGGGGGAGGGGGGGAAGGGGGAGGGACCGTGGATGGGGTGGGTCATATATTTTCTCTCCTAGGGACGAGAAAAGCTCTCTGGATTACGTACGGCAACTCTCTAACGTTCCCCAGTTTCATTTCGATCCTATCCTAATGGGCAATCGACGATCGATTCATTCGCTTCTCTACTTCTCGTTTTTCGATAACGGTGTCAAAAAAAAAAAAAAAAGAAAGAAAAAAAAACTTGGACGACGAATATATATTTATGGCGTGTCGTCGACTTTGTGGATCATCGATAAATTCGTTCTTTCTTTTTCTTTTTTTTTTTTTTTTTCTTTATTTTCGTTTCACAGATCAACGATCGATCGATCCTCCGACGTGCGTTTTTTTTTTTTCAATCGAGAAACGTTACCGAGATGTGGTTTGAGAACGGGGCGTTTGTTGCTGCTAGTAGAACGGGGACGGAGTGGTCAGAGTTATCGTATAATAATAAATGTGTTCTATAATGGACCTAAACGGTGGTAGGACGAGTAAAAAGGGGGAGGAGTGGGGAGTGGGGAGGGGAGAAAGAAAGAATGAAGAAGGAAAAAAAAAGAAGAAGTAGAAAGAAAAAAAAATAAAGGCTCTCTCGCGCGAGCCATATGGGTGACAGCATGTTGCGCAGTGGTAATTGGAGGTTGGAGGGGATCGGGCGGGAGGGCTCTCCGTAAACGTGTGCGAGGGGGTTTCTTTTGTCGATGAGAACGAGCAGTTTAAACGGCACCGATCATTCACGGCGGCATATCCAATCCAGCAAATTGCAATTTTGAAATACGCGTACGCCTATTGAATCGTTCGTCGGATCGTTAAGCAACAAACAGTCGTTTAGCACGAATGTGCACCAAACGAAAATGGTTTCGGATTATCCGGATACGAAACTATTCTTTCTTTTTTTCTTTTTCCTTATATTAACTTATGCCGTCTCTCTCTCTTTAACTATATATATCTTTTTATTTATATATATATATATATATATATATATATAATTTTTTTGTAATAATATATAAGATATCCACGTACGAAGGATAGTTTCGTTGAAAGGTATTAAACGAACGAGAGAAAGATAGATAGATAGATGTATACGTCAGTACTGTGTGACCATTGGCGCTATAGTGGTATCCCTGACAAAAGGGGTGGGTAGGGGAGGAAGAAGAGGGGAGAGGTTAAGGGAGGGCAATCATTATCGACGTGTTGTCCGATGATACAGATACTTAGACCAACTTCCTCCCCTTCGGTGTTCCCACAGGACAAGAGGATCACCGTGGTGGATGCCCTGGCGCATCCTTATCTGGACGAGGGAAGACTCAGATATCACTCGTGCATGTGCACGTGTTGCTACACAACGAGTGCCGGGATGAGACAGTACACTGGGGATTTCGAGCCGGCGACGACTCATCCCTTCGACGATCTCTGGGAGCGAAAACTGACGAGCGTGCAGCAGGTGAAAGGTACGTACGAGAGGATAAATCAGAAAAAAATCAGTCCGATAATGTCTGCCTATTCGGTTTTCTCTTCCCATCTGTCGATTATCGTGTACGCGTCCAATTTCATATTCGAGTTCGAATCGTTCTCCCCCCCCCCCCACCCTCCCCCTCCCCCTCCCACCTCGTACGAAATTCATTGGTCACGAATCGGAATCAAAAAGAAAAAAAAAAAAAAAGAACATAAAAGGAATCAAACGGACCTTCTCGAGGTCCTTATTAAAAAGAAAAAAAAAGAACCCTAAACGAATTTGTCCCCGTTTTGTTTGTCTTGTTACAGAGGAAATGCACAAATTTATAGCGGAGCAGCTGAACACGTCGCGCGTGCCGCTCTGCATAAATCCGCAGTCCGCGGCATTCAAGAGCTTCGCAAGGTAAGCCGTAGGTGGCGGATCTTCAACGTCGCCCAGGCACAGACCCACAGATCGATGATCGTTCCCCACGATCGTTTACTGAAATAGTCAGAAAAAAAAAGAACAAAAAAGATATAAGAAAACAACAAATAACCGATCAACAACCGACTAACAAAACCAACCAACCAACCAACCAACCAACCAACCAACCAACCAACCAACCAACCAACCAACCTACTAACCAACTAACCGACCAATCAACCGACCATTCTCTCATTCGTCCAATCAAATTAATCGGATAAAACCCTAAAACCCGACAATACCGATATCCACCGAGTAACAGATTTAAAAAAAAAAAAAAAAAAAAAAAAGAAAAAAAAAGGAAAAAAAAAGAAAAAAAGCAGCAACGTCAAAAAATTTCCCTGCAATTTTCACACCCGATCTTCCACACCCCCTACACTCTCCATCCCACCCCACCTCACCCTCTAACCCGAACCAACCAGCAAGCAGCAACAGCGGCATCGGAAACACCAGCCTTCTCCTCATCGAGTCTCATCATCGACGATCTTTTTGTCTCTCTCTCTTTCTCTCTCTAGTTCGTTTCCTTCCCCTTCTTTTCCCTCCCAACCCCCACCCACTTCATCATCGATCATATTCATCTCCTCCGTAGTAAATCTGTCTTGCTTGAAAAAAAAAGAAAAAAAGAAAAAGAATCCTTTCCTCCCTTTCTCTCGATCCTACTTTTTATTCTCTTCCAATAATTAACTTTCATCGAAAAAAACAAATTTATATATATATAAATATATATATATATATATATATATATATATATATATATAAAATAACAGTATTATACTATAGCTATACGTAGAGGTGCACACAGTGTTTTCAAAAAATTCAAACTATACGAATGGACCAAGCCGAGAATCAGTATAATCATATTATATGTTATATATTAGAACACATGATGATATATGATAACTATTAAAAATGATTTGGAAGATATGAGAGATGACAGATTTATAAAAAAGAAAAAGGATAAATGAAAGAACAAAATGCATAAAAAAAAAAAAAAAGAAAAGAAAGAATTAGAAGGACGCTCGGGTATTGTTTTAACGATGTGTATTGGGAGAACGTATTCGAGCCAGAAAAAGAAAAAAGAAAAAGAAAAAGAAAAGAAAAAGGAAAGAAAGCAAAAGCAAAAGCAAAAGCTGTGAGAGTTTACGAAGGACGATGAGGGGGAGGGTCGAGACAGAAGGGATCATGGCAACGGACTCGAAACGAGCCAAGAAAGAAATCTTTTGTCTTGACAACCTCATCCTTACACCCTCTCTGTCTCACTCTTTTCCCTCCCCTTTTTTCTTCATTTTCTTTTTCTTTTCGCTCTCCTTCTCTTCTTTCCTCCTTCCTCTTTCTCTTCCCTCCCTTTTCTTTCTATCTCTTTTTCTTCTTCTTTCTTCTCTCTCTTTATATCTCTTACTTTCTCTTATCTGATATATTTTAACCTCTTTTCCGTGACGTTAGAGACCAAGTGAAAAAAAAAAGAAAATAATAATAATAATAATAATAATAAAAAAGACAAGAAAGATTAAAATAAAATGAAGTGAAATAAAAACGAGAAAGAGCAGGGAACGCTCCTTTTGAGAAAATTCGTTGAAAACCAAAAATATCCATCCTCCAACGACAAAAAGATTAATGGCCGAGAGTGTAACGCGTCGTCTGTCACATCTTTTGCCCAATCAAAATATAAATAAATAAAGAAATAAAGAAAGAAAGAAAGAAAGAAAGAAGGAAGGAAGGAAAGAATGAAAAAGAAAAAAGAATAGAAAGGGAAAGGAAAAGAAACCAGAACCCCATTCACCGTCGCTGTGTGCGATCTCTCGAAAAAAAGAAACACACCATATATATATATATATATATATATATATATATATATATATATATATACATATACATATACACACACATACGTAGGTTATACATATGGAATATCATGAAAAAAAAAACAAAAAAAAAACCAAAAAAAGTAGAAGTCAACAAGTTTAGGAGAGAGAACAAAAAAAAAAAAATTCATTAACCAAATAAAAACAAAAAGAAAAAAAGAGAGAGATAATAACAATACCTCCATCCACCCGACCCCACCCCACCCCCATAAAAAAGAAAGAAAAAAGAAAAAAGAAAACAAAACAGAAGGAAAAAAGAAAAGAAGAGAGAAACAAATAATTTCACGAAAACAAAATTATAAGTACACGAGCACACACGGTTACATACAAAGAAGTTGTTTCGATCCAAGAAACCATCCACCACCCCACCCCCAGGTCCGCCCCCACCCACTCGATCAATCCACCCACCAAGCCCCGATCATATTATCATCTTGTTCTTCATATTAATTGAAAGATAACAAAAAATGAACAAACAAACAAACAAACAAACAAATAAACAAACAAAAAACAAAATTATAAGAAAAAGAATGCTGATGAAGTATATAATGTTTCTCGTCTTGCTTACTGCCGTCAAGTTAGAGCAAGCTGATCGCCGATCCAGCATCCTGCGCCGCGTATACGTACACATAACTACTACTACTACTACTACTACTACTACTACTGCTACTACTACTACTGCTACTGCTACTGCTACTACTACCACTACCACTACTACCACTACTATCGAATCTTCTATCTACCACTGTCAACTACTATTGTCTACTACCACTATCGTCTGATACTACTACTACTACTACTACTACTACTACTACCACTATCACTACCACCACCAACCACCATCACCACCACCACCTCCACCATCACAACAACCATTACTACTACTACTATTACTGCTACTGCTACTTTACTACTACTATTACTACTGCTCTACTATACTGTTACTTCTACTACTACTACTACAACTACAAGTACTACTACTACTACTACTACTACTACTACCACCAATCGTGTTACGTCTCCTCCTGAACGAACCGAAAGAACAGAGAGTCAGCAATAAGTCGTCTCGACCTCGCTCGCAGAGGTACTATACAAACAAATCTTTATTCCTATTTTTTTTTCTTTCTTTCTTTCTATCTATCTATCTTTCTTTCTACATTTTCCACTCTATCTATCTATCTATCTATCTATCTATCTATCTATCTATCTATCTGTCCGTCCGTCTGTCTATTTGTCTGTCTGTCTTTTATCTTTGTTTTATTCTTTTTTTTTTTTTATTATTATTATTTTTATTCTGTATAAAGAAAAGGGAGAAGGTTCCTGTTTTATTACCTATGAAACTTTCGTTTCAACTTTTCTATCTATCTAATCTCTCTCTCTCTCTCTCTCTCTCTCTCTCTCTCTCTCTCTCTCTCTCTCTCTCTCTCTCTCTCTCTCTCTCTCTTTCTGTCCATTCAGTTTGATTTGTATATTTTGTCTTCTCCCCCGTTGTTTTTTTTTCTTCTTTTTTTTTTCCATTCTCTTTACTGTTTCTTTCTTAATACTTACGTGCCTCGTATCGTAATTATACCATACTCGCTTCTTCTTACATTCAGTTGGACGCTCTTGTATGACTGTTGTGTCGGATTATTGAAACACATAGCTTGCTCTGTCTCCTTTCAGTCTCTCGTGAGAGTTCGCTGCCGGCGAATCGATAGCGAGTCTGAGGGTAACGCTCGAAAGGGGTGGTGTGTGTGTGTGTGTGTGTTCGTACGTGCGTTTGTGTGTGTGTTTGTGCGTATATGGAGGTGGAGGTAGAAAGGTGGAGGAGGAGAATGAGGGGGTAGGGCGGGGGGAAGTTGGTAGGGTGAAAAAAAAGACGGGGAGGGTATCTTTGAGACGGGAGAAGAGAATTGGGGGTAGGGGAGGGTAGAAAGAAAAGGAAACAATAAAATAAAATAAAATAAAATAAAATAAGATTAGGATAAAATTGGATTGTTAATAATAATAATTTTTTCTCTTTCGATACGATCGATTTTACATTACGTTCTTTCTCCATTTGAATTATATATACAAATTATCACCAATTAAATATTCGCTCGATACCATGATATCAATATACATATAATATATATATATATATATATATATATATATTTATATATAATTTATGTATGTATATATATATTTTCGGTTTTTAATTTCTTTTTGAAATTTATAGTTGAAAACCTCCGCGATATTCCTTTCACCATTCTTCGCGAGTAAAACAACGTGAAAGAAATTTAATGCGTCGTGAATGTAGAGAGAGAACTCTCGGCGGCGCTCATCTTCCCTCTAAAAGCCTAAATGCGAGAAGGATGAGAGAAACGACGACGACGACGACGACGACGACGACGACGACGATGAAGACGACGAGGACGACAAAGATAAAGAAGCCGCGAATTCTCTCTTAGTAGTCGCCTTCGTCCTCGTCGTTGTCAGTTGGAATTCAACTCATCGTCGTCGTCTTCGTCGTCTTCGTAGTCGTCGCTTTGCGTTTCTCATAGCCAACGCAAGAAAGAGAGAAGATAATCGCGAGCGCTAATTAGCGTTAGTTTCGCGGTAAACGTAATTAGTAAAATCTTAAACGGCTAGAGAGAGGAGGAGAGTGCTCTCTCTCTCTCTCTCTCTCTCTCTCTCTCTCTCTCTCTCTCTCTCTCACTCTCTCTCTCTACAGGGGTATAACGCCTCGCGACCTTTCTACATTTCGCATTATCATGATAATGCGTGTTTGCGAAGTTTCTTATTTCTTTTCTTTTCTTTTCTTTTCTTTTCTTTTCTTTTCTTTTCTTTTCTTTTCTTTGCTTCGAATCGTCTTCTCTGAGAAAATCGCTAGAGATGAAAATTGCTTCGAAGAGTACCAATTATATCGATTATATTATAACCTGCATCCAAAATTGAGCGAGTAACCTGTTCTTTTTTTTTTTTAATCTTTTTCTTTTACGCTTTAAATATCACCTCATCGAATATTATTCCATTGGATAAGAATAGAATTTTTTTTTTTTTTTTTTTTTTTTTTTAATCGACAGATTATAACGAGTTAAGCCAAGATGTGGAGAAAGAACTTAAATGGATAATCGTTCCTATACTTGTGTGCGTGTGTTGTGTATCCAAGTGATGATGATGATGGAGAAAGAACTTAAATCAATGATCGTTACTATATATTTGTCTATACATGTATATATATATATATATATATATATATATATAATATATTAATTAAAAATAATTCAATTCAATGAAAAACCCTAGGACTCGCTTGAATTCGTCGATGACTCACGTGTAAATATCGGAGGTGCGCCTGAATCGGAGAGTTTTGTTGATTGAGTGTAAGAAGGCCTGATCCACCATGCAGCCTTCAGTTTAACAAAAAAAAAAAAAAAAAAGAATTTAAAAACAATCAATAAGAACAAAAAATTAAATGAACAAAGAAACAAAGAAAATTCGCGATCGCGGTAAAAGGAGCAACGCGGTGGACGAAAAAAAAAAATAAAATAAAATAAAACGAAGCGAAACGAAACGAAACGAAACAAAAAAAAAAGAGAAACGAACGAAAAATAGAGAGAAAAAATACATTCGAATTTTGACATCCCTTTCTTTTTTAATCTCTCACCGATAATTTTACGTAGATAAAAAGCACTATCTCCACTTCCTCGAATTTTCAACTCACGTAACTAAACCAACCGCCCCACACCCACCCCACCTCCCACCCCGTTATAATAATATCCCTCCCAACACCCTCCGAACCTCTTTTTGATATAACGTCCCAATTACGGATTATTAATACGATGTTATCATCGACGTTATTATATATCCACCTTCCTCGCGAAAACAACATTTCTAATCGTAATTTAAAATTAAGCCAAATATTTTTTGCTTATATCACTTTTCAATCCTTATTTATACAAGTAACACAAGTCCCCTCTTCTCATCTCATTCCCAGCACTGATTAATTCCCCCCCCCCCCACCGAGCATTATCACGGGGTTCCCAATTTTATTTTAATTTTTTTTTCTTCTTCTTCGTCTTCTTTTTCTTCTTTTCTCTTCTATTTTTTCTTTCTTTCTTTATTTCTTTTATTTTTTTTTTCTTTCTTTCGTTTGTCACGTCCACTCACGATTTTCTTCGTGTTCCCAACGGACGATAAGAAAATTTCGTCGGAAGAAGGAATATTTTCATATTTTTGATCGGATGTTTCGAAAAGGAAATCATTCTTTGAACAATTTTTAACGGGGAAGAGATATTTGTATATATTATTCACGTGTGTGATGAGATTTATGGAGTTTGCTTTGCCAAAAACCTTTTACAATAAATATAAATCCTTCGTTTCAAATTTTACATAATAATAATATTAATAATAATAATAATAATAATAATTAATCGGGAACAAAATTTCTTTATGGACCAAGTTCTTTTTCTCTTTCTATCTTTCTCTCTCTCTATCTCTCTCTCTCTCTCTTTCTTTTCCTCTCTCTCTCTCTCTCTCTCTCTCTCTCTCTCTCTCTCTTTCTCTTTCTCTTTCTCTCTCTCTTTTATGTTATTTACAATATAAAGAATAATAATCACGTGGCGAGAAAATAGATTCTTTCCTACTTTTTCTTCCTAACGCAAGAGTTGAAAGTGAAGAAAAAAGACAACAAAAAAGAAACGAATAAAAAAAAAAAGAGAAAAAGAGAAAGAAGCGAGGATAAAAAAAGGAGGAGGAGAAATTAAAAATAAGAAAAAAAAAAAAATAAAAAATAAAGGAAGAAGATAGGAGAGAAGTAAACACTCTCGGTGGTGGGGTGGGACGCAAGATAAGAAGTAAAAAAAGATGAAAAAAAAAACGAAAAGAAAAAAGATGTTTATAAAAGAAAAAGATAAAAAAAGAGAGTTATCAGTCCATTTTCAAGCTATCCTTTGTTTACGCGCTATTTTCATGTCACGCTTTTCTCGATCCTCTCCTCCTCCTCCTCCTCCTCCTCCTCCTCCTTCTCTCTCTCTCTCTCTCTCTCTCTCTCTCTCCCTCTCCCTCTCCTCCTCTCCTTCTCCTCGCCCCTTCTCATTTCATTCCTTCTCCACTCTTTTTTTTTTCTCCACGAAGGAGAACTTGGCAAAGCAAAGTCCAAAGGAGAGCCATCGCGCTTGTGGCCCGTCTTTCGCGTGGAAATAAAATGAAAAAAAAAAAAAATAAAATAGTAAAGAAAAATAAATAAAATTGCCGAGAGGGAAGGAAAAGTAGAGTAGAGAGAAAAAAAAAGTAGTATCGATTGAAAGACGAAAGTAAAAAAAAAAATAGAAAAAATTGATAAAAAAAGAATAAAAGGACAAGATCCCACGAGCAGAGGAGGGGCAAGGAGGGAGGACGATGCGTGAGAGGGAGAAAATGCGGTGAAAGAATAATAAAATAAAGTAAAGTAAAATAAAATAAAATAAAGTAAAATAAAAATAAAAGTAGTCAAAAGTAAAAAAAAAAAAAACGGAAACACGATAAAAAAAATAAACTAAAAACTCCAAGACAGACGGAAAATAAGCGACGAGTGTGAAAAATTTAGGGGGAAGAAAGAAAGTTTTGAGAAATATATATAAAAAAATAAAAAAAATGATCGGAAAACGGAAGTAATGATAGCGAAAAAAAAGGGAGAGAAATCGATTTGTCTCTGAGATTTGATTTTTCTTTTTTTTTCTTTTTTTTTTCTTTTTTTTTTTTTTTTTTTTTTTTTAAGGGAAAGAAAAGATTAAACAAAGAATGTGTCAGAAAAAAACAAAAAGAAAAAAAAGATTTGAAGATTTGTGTACGCCCTCGGCTGTCACGCATGCTGACAGCTGCATGGAAATCAGATGAGCGTTGTTTCTGTTGTTTTTCTTATAATAAGCATCCCTAAAACGCACGTTTTCGTATAAAGTATCTTATTTAAAAAATAAATGAATATATATATATTTATATTTTAAGTCCTTAGGACAATATATATATATATAGTGATACTCGAATATTCGAAGAGTCGGGACGAGGCAAGTAAGATAAAAAAAGTCTCAAGTAGATATATGTAGAGTAAGAAAATTTATGTTTATTTATTTATTCGTTTATTTGTTTTGTTTCGTTAATCCCTTTTCTTGTATTTTCTTATTATTTTTGTAGAGTTTATCGAAACGACTCTTCGAATTTAGTCTTTGTCACGAGCACGCAGTGCGCATCCATTTGTTATATGCATATATACATATATATGTGTGTTTGTGTATATATATATATATATATATATATATATGTATTTCACTGACAATATAAAATAGAGCTTTTGATTAGCACGCATTTGTTGAATAACGAATTTATTAGTTTGTAGTAGTCTTTCAATGTCCCTAGTAACAACCGCAATTATTATAAATATAAAATCCTATCGAATTTAGTGCTTCGGAAACGTACTGCCGATACTCTCGTTGACAAATTCGAGTAAAAAAGAAAAAAAGGATAAAGAAAAGAAAAGGAAAAATTGACGAAGTGTATGTTCTTACAAAGGCAAACTATGTTCGAAAAAAGGAATCATAGACTTCGTCGGTTGAACAATCAAATCTTTGAATCATTTTTTCGCATTAGTATATTCCTGTTAACAAATTGTCAAAGATTTGTCAGTAGGAAAAAAATCACTAGCTAGAAAGGATGAAATTATACGACGAATATATGTATTATATATATATATTTGCTTTTTTTTTATTTTTTCATTTAAAATTACACATAATAATATCATTAAAAAAAAAAAAAAAAAACGTGTTACTATAATTACTATATAAATTCGTCGAATAATTTCGTCATACCCGCAATCTCCTAAAGTATAATGGACACCGTTGCTAACTAAAAACAGCTCTAACCCCTTTGTGATTCCTATCTTATTTTTCTTTTTTAACTTTATATATATATATATATATATATATATATATATATATGTGTGTGTATGTATATACATGTATCTATATCTATTTTCAAAGAGAATGTCATTTAAAAATGTTTCCATACAACTTGCAGCTCGACGGTGGCCCATCCTTCGGAACTGCCACCCTCTCCTCACCAATGGGAATAAATCTTCTCCGCGGAATAAGAAAGAGAGACACACACACACACACACACAAAAGAAAACACAGACAAAGGATGAATGAAAGATAGATAGATAGATAGATAGATAGATAGATAGATAGAAAGAAAGAAATAAAGAAAGAAAGAAAGAAAGAAAGAGAGAGTGAGTGTGTGTGAGTGAGAGATAGAAAAAGAGAGAAAGAAAGAAAGAAATAGAGAGGACACGTAACTCACAAGAATGGACCGTGTTTCCCGGTATTCCTTAGACGTATTCTCGTTTTTACGTCGTCATTTGGACGATCTTTTCGAGAGAAAGAGAAAAGGAGGGAGAAGCAAGTTTATACTTATCCGGGAAGACAAAACAAGAAGGAAGAAGGATGGAAACGGAGAAGATGACGGAAAATAAGGAGAAAGAGAGAAAGAGAGAGAGAGAGAAAGAGAGAGAGAGAGAGAGAAAGGATGAAAGAGAAAGATAGCAAAAGAAGAGCCAAGAGAGACAATAGACTGCCGAGCACACTGTAGCTTCAATTTTCGACTAGCCGATATATACGTAAAACACGAAAAAAAAAACATATACTCTTTACACGCACACGTACCGTACACATACACATACACACACACGACACGCGCACGTACACGAGAAGAGAATACACATGTATGTATAAATATAGATATATATATATATATATATATATGTATATGTGTATATATATATATATATGTATGTATATTTATTATTATAAATATTGTATACACGCGAGAGAGAGAGAGAGAGAGAGAGAGAGAGAGAGCGAGAGAGAGTGTGTATGTTTAGATAAAAGAGGGGAGGGTAGACGCATCGCGAAAGTAACGCGACGAGAAAGAGAGCCTAGTAGAATGAGATAGAAGATGTAATTTGTTAAGGGGGGAGGGAGACAAAGAGAGAGAGAGAGAGAGAGAGAGGCGTTAATAAGAGAGGCTCGTGTATTATAAAAATAGATCGAGATAACTAGAAAAAAAAAAACACCGAAAAGACCAACTTAAAGAATGATAATGTCTCATAGATCGATCCATACGACGATCCAGTCTCTTTTTGTCTTTTAACTCTTCTCTGTGACTATTTAGAAAATACGGACGCGTGAATACAATTATATGAATATATATATATATATATATATATATATATATATATATATATATATACTTACGACGCGTGTATATATTTCCTCAAGGACAAATCGATCTTGTTTCGATCGTGGATAACGATCAACGTGTTCTAAATGATCGATCCTTATGTCTTTTTCGAGATCTCGCGCGTTTTTATGAAAGGGAACAGAAAGAGTGAGAGAGATAAAAGATTTTTCGACGATCCCATGTACATACACAACTAAATCTGCATGTGTATACCATATATTATATATATATATATTTATATACATACATATATATTATACACATGTAAAGATCATATATATATATATATATATATATATTATATATATATATATATGTGATCGATCTTATAGGATTTTGCAAGGCCATTTTAGGGCCAGGATATTTTCGAAGTGATCGAGATACGTGAGACTTTGCGATCGATAACTTTTAACGTCATTATTAAGACGGAAAATATGGTTAAGCGATACGGACGTTCGAGAAGACGTTGATTTTGGGAAGAGAATGGGAAAGTAGCGTAAAAGTTAAAAAATAAATAAATAAACAAATGGAGAAAGACAGAAGGAAAGAAAGAAAGAAAAAGAGACTGGAAAACTCGTGATTACTTCGACAGAAAATTAATCGAACGAAATCTATTTCGTGTGAGTCGAGAAGAAACGATGGATGATGGGAGGAGGAGGAAGGATTGATTTTTAAAATGCCGACTCGAATTCGAATTTTTTCGATTATGAAATCCATAGATCGTAAGCTTCGTCGGCAATAGAAGATACAAAGCGAAACAAAAATCAATGAAAAAATGAAAAAAAAGAACCAAAAAAGGATGAAAAAAAAAATACAAAAAAACGTACAATTGTATTTGAGAATGAACGAGAGAGAGCCTCTTTTTCATTCTCGTCGTCGTGTTTAGTAATAATCGTAGCCGAAGCAGCACGTTCGAAACAAGTATTCGAAAAAAGAAAGAAAGGGGATACGTTACACGTCTAATCTTTGTTCTAATCTTATCGTAAAATCGTACGAAGGCCGCGATAATGACGGTCTTACCATGCGATTTCTTTAGGAAATTCATTCGCTAGAAATTGTTAATAATGTCTATGACGACGCGAATTAACGATATTGCGAGCGTCGATCGATCAAATTATAAATTAGTTTCTAAGTATTGTATTCTAATCTTGCGAGGACGATCGATCGACGATTGAAATACATACATACATACATACATACATACATACATACATACATACATACATACACACACGCACACGCGCGCGCGCGCGCACGTGTGTACGTTATATATTTCCGAAAGAAATTACGAAAGATTCCTGTAACGATCGTCAAGTTTGTGACGTTTTATCATGATCCATGCGCGACTTTTTGCTTCCGGTGAAATTCAACTTCCGGTTGCTTCGTTTCCCCTTTTCTAATCTCTCCTTTCTTTTCTTTTACTATTTTTTTTTTCTTTTATTTTTCTCTTCCCTCCCATTTTTCCCCAATGCGACGGGGAAAATTTTTTCGACCGACACAATTAGATCGCGAGACCGTATTGTCCTGTCGTGTCGTTTTGAAGAATTAAACAAAAAAAAAAAAAAAAGAGAAATAAATAAAACTAGGTCACAGTCACGAAAAAACACATTACTACACAACTTGATGATCTACCCGATCGTAAAGATCTATATATTGCGAATAACTCGGAGAGATAGAATCGTTCGGTTTTGAGAGACAAAAAAAAAGAAGGAAAAGGGAAAAGATTAAGAAGAAATAAAAAAAAAAGAAAACAAAAAACAAGAAAAAAATGAAAGAGATTAGATCGTTAGGGAGACGTTCGATGTTTTTTTCTTTTCCTTTTTTTTTCCAATCAAACGATCGTAAAAGACGATAATCAATTTTGAAGAGAACGATCGGACGTGTTGGATCACGATATAAGTACTGCATATGTATATTCCAATTAAAAATACACTGCCGAGATGAATAATTGTACGTGCGACCGTAAACAAATAAACAAAACAAGAGAAAAGAAAAACCAGATTAAACGAGGTTATAATAGAGAAAATAGAGAAACGAAAAAAGTTACTAGCGAATATAGTGGCTATTTTTCTTTTATTTGGTCTCCGTTATAAACGCGATCGAAGAAAACATTTTCGAACGTTTGATTCGCCACGAAGGAAAAAAGAACAAAAACAAAAATAAAAATAAATGTAAAAACGAGCCAGACGCACGATGATGATGCATAATAAGAAAACGATTAGTTTATAATGATGAATTAATTAATCGATCGATCGATTGATTGATTGATCGATCGATCGATCGAACGATTGATTGATTGATTGATTGATTGATTGATTGATTGATTATTAATAATAACGATATAAATAACGATAATTATACGTTCTGAGTGTGATTTTAGATAATAAGAAGTCTAGATGAAGGAATTCGTAGTTTCACAGGGAATATATCTTAAGGAAGTAAACAAAAAAGAAAGAGAAGGAAGGAAGAAAGAAAGAAAGGGAGAAAGAAAAACTAGAAAAGAAAATCTAGATAAACGTATTTGTATTTAGAACACTGTAGTAAGTGTTGTATTGTGTCGCTCGTTTGACTCTTTTCTCTATATGTATATATATATACATATATATATATATATATATATATATATATATATATATATATATTTTCTTTTTTTGTTTCTCTTCATATCTTTTATTTTTCTTGGTTTCTTTAATGGACAGGAATCACATGTGTTCTCTTTTTTACGCGAATAAACTCTAATTGAGTTTTAATATGATTAGTGAAGAATGAGAGAAAGAGAGAGAGAGAGAGAGAGAGAGAGAGAGAGATCGTGAGAGAAAAAGAGAGTGAGTGTATGTGTCTCTGTGTGTGTGCGCGCGTGTGTGTGCATGTATGTGTGTGTGAGAGACAAATATATATATATATATATATATATATATATATATATATATATATATATATATAGATAGATAGATAGTCGTAATTAAGTAATTTATCTATCTTCTAAGTATTTTTAAACTATGTTCCCGTATTCGCAAGAGGGAAAGGAATGCACGCGACCACTTTCATTTCGTTATTGCGTTAACGAAGTTTCAAATAGAGGCATAAGATAAAAAAAGAAGACGAAGAAGACGAAGAAGAGGAAGAAGTAGAAGTAGAAGGAGAAGATGTTGGAGAAGAGAAGGGCCGGGAGAAAAAAAAAGGAAAATTCGAAAAAATAGAGAAATCATTGTACAGTAGCCGCCGCGTTTGAGGTCGCGTGTATCTCGAAGGAATTAATAATAATAATAATAATAATAATAATAATAATAATAATAATAATAATAATAGTAATAATGATAATGATAATGATAATGATAATGGTAACGATAATGATAATGGTAATAATGATAATGATAATAAAAATAAAAAATAATTAGAATTTTCAACAGAGCGTATAGAGCAAAGGGGAATGAAATATTTGAGGAATATTTGAGATAAAAATACTTAATCGTAATTAAATTTACCGACAAGCGTTCTTTATCGGCGAAAATCATTGTAATCGATATGTCAAACTTTCGTATCTCAGCGATGAATTCTTTTCTCGTAATTAGACGTAGAAGGTAAAACGAAGAAGAAAAGAAATGAAAAGTAAAAAACAAAAAAAGAAAATAACAAAAAAAGAACCAGAAACAAAAACGCAGGAAACGATGGACCCGACACCGTTTGAAAGAATTCACAATTCACACACAAACACACACGTACACACACACACACACACACACACACACACACACATCATTTGTATATAAATTCATCATATTCATCGTGTAAATAGATTTACCTGATTATATCCCATAGATTGATTGATTGATCCATCGTAATTATAAAAACAAAAGGAACAAAAACGCTGTGGTACTGTTTCGTGCTACTGAAACATGTTTCGAGAGAGAGAGAGAGAGAGAGAGAGAGAGAGCATTAATAGCATTGTTTCTAACAATCTATTCTAACTAATAATATCGTCTAATCATAATTTTTCTTTTTTTTTTTTTTTGAGATCCATACTTTATTATCCAAGTTCAAAAAAGGTCGTTCTGTATATTTATATAAATCCAGTCACGTTGATTGTCGTCAAAGTTCATGGTTACTTGAGGTTTTAATTTCTTTTTTTTTTTTATTCTTTTTTTATTTTTTAACGATTCACGTATTCACGATCACCGTGATGTATATCTATCGATCATTGGAATCATCATATCTTTACAAACAATACAGTTGCACGTTTTTTATTAGTTAACCCTTTTTTAACAAGCTCACTTGTCTCGATTAGATTTATAAACGACGAAAATTCCAATGATCGGATATATTATTACGCGTATAATTCTTTATTTTATTTTTTTTTTCATCTCCTAAAGTAGCCAAGAGACTTCGTCCAATAGGAAGGTTCGATTATACGGCGCGTTAGTTACGACTCACTTAGCAAATGCTTTTCAAAGTGAGATATAAACTATTTGACGGGGATCGATAGAACATGGACGTTATAGATTCTTGAGAATGTACGATGTGAAGTGATCCTCGAATGAAGATCATTGATCTGTAAATGACTAATGTACGACACATTCCATCCGTTTTTATAAATATATATATATATATATATATATATATATATATATATATATATAATTTCTTTTTTCTTTTTTGTTTGAATTCGCAATCTCTCGACCATCTTTATCTTGGAAAAGATCCTTATTTTTAATCTTCTATTAACTTAACGTTTTAATCGATCCTCTACGAAGATCAACTTCTATCGTACGTTGTCATGGATCGATCATCCGTCCGCGTATCGTCCTCCCCCATAGTAATATTTACAGTTCGATAAATAAAGTATTTTAGGATCTACGAGTGAAAATAATCCCCATTCCAATCTTCGAAACTCAACAACCACGCTGTATGTACTCGTTTCTATTTCCTTCTCTTTGATCCTCGTTACTGGAATAGGAAACGAGAGAATACGCGATCAGAAAGATTTGCTTCCTGTTCAATTAAGGACGGCAAAAAAGAAAAGAAAAAGAGATTAACAGACAGACAGATAGACAAACAAACAAACAAACAAACAAACAAACAAATAAATACGGAAAGAAAAATTCTCAAGGAGTTATACATCTTAGTGAGGTTCGTCGAAGTTTCGTGGATACTATTATCGCAATTTGCAATTCAATTAAATAAATCGAGGATGAAGTTATAGACTTTTGCAATATACAGTAACGTGAGAGAATGTTATGTAAAGTATCTGTGTGCTCGTCTGTATGTATGTGATGAGAGAACGAAAGAGGGAGATAAAATGAACGCGTGTAATTAATGTTTCCTATTAAACGAGTTAGACGATGACGGCGACGACGACGAGGACGACGATGAGTATACTTAAAGAAGACACTGATAAAAAAAAAGAAAAAAACTTAGGCCAGTTTTTAGCTGATAGGTCGGGGCATTTAACACCGCACCACGATTAGAAAAAGAGGAAGAGAGAGAGAGAGAGAGAGAGAGAAAGAGAGTATCTTTTTTTTTTTTTAACGTACGTATAAGACTTATAACATGCATACGTAAAATGATCTGCATGTGTAACAGAACGTGCATTTAATTGAAACAAATAAGAAGAGAACACAGCCAGCACGTATTATGCACAGTGGGCAGGCCAGGCAGGCGAGCACATTCGTGTTGGTCGTTGTTTCCAATTTTTGTGTTTTCTTTTTTTTTTTTTTTTTGTTGCGTCGAACGTAAAAATGAAACGAATATAAATTGTCGTTGTGTGTGTGTGTGTGTGTGTATGTGTGTAAATATACATATATATATGTGTGTGTGTGTGTGTTTATACACATTAATGGAGACTAGGTGACGATAATTGTAAGATTTCGTAAGGTACCTACAGTTATACCTAAATAATAATGAAGATCGAAAAGAAATAATGACTCGTTCGTTATGGAAAGTGGCCTGGCACGTATTATACGCACGTATCCACCGATTCGTTCTAATTCGAAGAGAAAGAATGGGAGAAAGAAGAGAGATAAAAGAGAGAGATAGAAAATAAAAAATTGTGATAAAATCGATGAAGATCATTCTTCCTCTCTTGTCTCTTTGATCATGGTACAGTTCAATTCGCTCGATCACAACTTTTACATTTTGTTTGTTTTATTATTATTATTATTATTTTTTTTTTTAAATTCCTTTCAATTGTTACCTCCTCTCGTTCTATTTCATTAATCATTTTCCCCGACGTATTTATGTATGTATGTATGTTTGCGTGTAATGAGTAACTAAGTAAGAAATTTTTACAAAAAAAAAAAAAAAAAAAAAAACAAAAAATAAAGTAGTAACGTTAGACTGGATCGCTATAAAGTATTTGTATGAAATAATCTGTGGACCCTAGTAAAATGTACATAATCAATCACTCTGCGTTGTTTTTTTTTGTGTCTTTTTTTTGCGTACTTTTAAAAATTAAAGATAATCCGATACATTTCATATAAGTAAAGTGTTGCTATTCGATGGGTGTGAAAGATCGATTGATTTTTTTCTTTCTTTTTTTTTTTTTTGTTTTGTCGTTTTTTTTTCGATATTATTTTCTGTCCCGTATTTTACTTTTCACCTCGTTAAATTATTATTCTTATGCACGATCCTACTTTAACGAAGAGAGTTGTTGCCTAACAACGAGGCAAGAGGGATTAGAAAGTTCGGATTATGAATTTTTCCCGACAAAAAAAAAACGTGTAACGGTAACAGAGAAAAAATATAGTGCTCGCTCGAAAAAAAGGGACGAACATAAAATGAACGAGCATAATCGTGTTACGTCAGATTTAAAACAAAGAGTTAGGGAGAAAAAGAGGAGAAAAAACAATAATTGAAGAAGAAGGCCAAGCTCTTTGCGAAATTCGTCGGAATCGTTAAAAAAAAACAAACAAAAAAAATGGACAAAGAAATTTTTGATCCGAAAATGACATTTCGAGGGATATCTAACGAAGAAAAAACAAAAAAGAAAGAGAAAGGAGAAAGAAATAAAAGATATGATGAAACGTACGTTGCGAAAGGAGGAAACAAAGAACAACAACAAAAAAAATACGAAAAAAAAAAAATACTAAGAATTTTATCTCTTTAACGTTGATAGAATTTGAATGATAATAGTGATGAGAGAAAGTGGTCAGTCGTTAAGGAACCATAATGACCTGTTTTTAGTAACTAAGAGGCCTTAATTAATCGCGTTTATAATAAATAATACATCGCTATGATCTTAAAGATAGTATAAAAAAAAAAATATTTCTCAGACGTACAAGTGTAATAGTACTAATTAAAAACACACGTTTAATATTATGAAGGGAAAAGGGGGAGACAAGACACAAGCATACACGTATACATACTCATACGTACATACCAGCAAACAAACAAACAAACAAACGTACATACATACATGCCTGCAGGCATACATACACACGCACGCACACAAATTTACACGCGTTTGTTACGCGAATTCGCGAATATCGATCACCTTCTCGTTCGATTATTGTCATTATTTTTTATTTATTTATTTGTTTATTTTTTTGTTTTCTAAACGAAGAAAAAAAGTATTTCCTTCTTTGTCGATACATCGAAAGTTTCACTTTTCGAAGATTATCGGCGTTTCGTGACGACATCAAAATAATTTAATTCGAGGAATAAACGAACACGCTAAAAATGAGAATCGAACGAGAGATGAATCCTTCCCGTATAGTCACGTTTTCTTGGGGGTACAATCGTTTCTCTAGGTTTCTTTGTTTTTCATTTTTTTTTTCCCCGTAGAAATCTAAGTCTCAGAAGATAGGAATATATGAATGTTATATATACGCGGTTTTATGTATCCGAGATGGAAAATCTATATATTCACGGATCACAATTTAAAAATAAATACCGCGCTCTTATTAAATTATTCTTATCACACGATAGAGACTTTTCACATAAGCACTGCCAATATATTTCGGCGTTGTAAAAAAGCGACGCGTCGCAAATTTTAATCCTCTCGCTTTTTCGACGACGAATGAAGATGTTTCAAAACGGGAAGAAAACACAATATATATACACGTATGAATATCATTCGGTATTCCAATTAGTCTGTGAAATTGAATAAATAACTCGAAAAGGAAAAAGGAAACAAAAAAGAAAGAAAGAAGATAATATAAAAAAGCAACGTGATTAAAAGCTATATCAATTAAATCCGTTTGTCGAACATAAAAAATGCAGACTAACTCTCTCGTTGTACTAATTACTGATTAGATGATAACTAACTCTTTTTTTTTTTTTTTTTTTTTTTTTTTATTGCAACGAGATTGTATCTTCCGATTGTTCGAAATTAAATTTTTTTTCTTGTTTTTTTCTTCCATACGAAACGTGTAACAAGAAACAGAAAGAAACGTAAAAAAATTAAAAGATAGAAAGAGAGAGGAGGAGAGAGAACAATTGTCCGAATAAGTCGGATGAAATCGCGTAAAAGAAAAATTGCGACGTTGTTTCGAACGTTTTGTCGAGAAAAGAAATAAATAAAAAAAAAAATATCCCATTTGGGGGGGGGGGGTGGTGAGAAACAAACACACTTTGTAAATGCACAACACACCGAGCCTGTAAATATTAGCGATTATGACTTTGAGAAATTCGTGTACCTTGAAAGTAGCCCGAAGCCTTTCCACGTTTTAGCGTTAAACGTTATTTCGATTATTATCTCTTATAAGAGATAAAAGGAGGAAGTGGGAATTAAAAGAAGTGCGAGAGAAAGAAAATGAAAAAAAAGATAGAACGAAAGAGAGAGAAAGAGAGATCGATGATGATCGTCGTTTATGTAAATAAATAGATTAGAAAGTTTTAAGATTCGATTTACGTAAGATATACATAATACACATGTACGCGTACATAAATATTATAAAATTACACCGAGGAGATCGAAGCTGGATAAATCGTAATTAGAGTAGTTGTAAATTATCTTCTATTATTAATGAAGGGAAGAATGAAAGAATGAACGAGGACGAAGAAGTTAAAGAAAAAGAAAAAAAAAAAAAAAGGATTAGAAACGACATCCTTCTAAACTAAGAATCTTAGTTTTATTTTTTTTGTCTCTTCCCTTCGCTACTGCTTCCAATTTTTGGATACGTACTGAAAATAACGTTAAGAGTTTTAGATCTAATCCGATTAATGTCCCAATTAGAATTAGGTCTCGGCGATCGAATACACATTTCGAATGGCTTCAAATCGCTGTTAGTCGAATGATAAAAGGAAAAATAAGAATGTAGATAAACTTTTATCCGTTCGAAATATTAAGCAAATAAAACGGAAGGAACTAAGAAATCGCGCGTATATCTGTGAGACATTTTTCTAAAATAAAATAAAAAAAAAAAATAAAAAAAAAATAAATAAAAATAAAAAAAAAACAACGGTACAAAAAGTTCGGTCGTCGATTTTTTTAAATCTTCTGGGTGTCTGTAAATAAATAAACTTCTATTACTCTTTCTAATCGTGTGCGAGCTATAAAAGAACGAATAAAAAGAAAAAAAAAAAAGTAAAATGAAAAGGAGAGGAAAGAAATGAAGAAGGAAAATTCAAATGAGATAAGAACTTATCACGAGAAAGGAAAAAAGGAGAGAATTTTCGCACGAATTCGAACGACCAATGTATGCATAGATCAATGATCGACTAAAGTATGTTTCTTTTTTTTTTTTTAATCTTCGACTTTAAATAACAATCGAAAAGGAAAAATGAAAAAAATAAAGAAGGAAAATAAAATATCAAATGAAGAAGAAGACGATGAAATGAAAGAAACGTGAAAGCGATTTCATGACGACATTGATGTTTGTATCGAACGTGAATTTTTATGAGAAAAGTGATTCAAAACAAGAAAGAATGAAATTAAGAAAGAGAGAGAGAGAGAGAGAGAGAGAGAGAGAGAAGAATAAATGAGAGAATATCTCTTACCCATATCCCCCTCCCCCTTTTAACTTTTATCGTGTCCAATCGCTATTTAAAAAGCGCGTAGAGTTTTCTCTGATTAGTCGATATGTGTGTATGTATGAAATTTAATGTTAACATCGCTGGGAGAACAAAGAGATTAAATTAAAAGAATAAGAAAATGAAGTCGTTCTCCGAATGGCCGAAAAATTATGGCCGACGTAGATTAAATTTAGATGAAACGTCTGTCTTTGTCGCACTCTTATTGGTCTTAAAAAAAAAAAAATACACGGATACATACATACGTACACACAGACACACACACACGCACACACATTCTTATACAGGATATCACAAATAATCTACCGATTAAAAATACGTAAATCATTGATTGGGGGAGAAAAAAACCAAACAAAATGCATAAGAAATTTTTCTAATTTACTTCGAAACCAGCATTGAATTATTATTTAACTAAAGCGAATTTAAAATAATCAACGTAATTATTCTGAGTCTCGTCAAGAACGAAATTCTTTCTTTTCTAATTTTACATCGTGTAAAATCGATTAAATATAAAGATATCCTGTAAATGAAATGCACTTGAATGTATTTACATTTAAATGGCGTTCTTCTTCCTCTTCGCGACTACGAGGAACATCCTTGGCATGAGTTCGACAGGGCATACATTTTTGTAGATTGTTAAAATATATACATATAAATAAATAAATAAATAATTATATATATATATATATATATATATATATATATATATATATATAAAAGAATGTAGGAAGTCGTAATTTTTGTATTCTCGAGAATAACGTAAAATATTTGTGCGTGCATTTTTCCCCTCTTCGTCCTCGTCGAGCAAAGGAGCCAAGGAAGTTCGATAGTCCTTCGATATATCGTAGAGAACACGTGATAATGTTTAAGGCCATTCGTAATTCTTTTTTGTTCCCTTTTCATTTATTTCTTTTTGTTCGTCTGTTTGTTTGTTCATTATATATATATATATATATATATATATATATATATATATATTTATATATATATTACTATTACTATTACTATTATTATAATTATTATAAT
This sequence comes from Dolichovespula sylvestris, assembly GCA_918808275.2. NCBI lineage: Eukaryota > Metazoa > Arthropoda > Insecta > Hymenoptera > Vespidae > Dolichovespula > Dolichovespula sylvestris. The sequence continues at coordinate 3,324,248 of OU964976.1, forward strand.
TATTAAGTTAATTCATTCTGTCAAGGGATAACGGTGACAGTGTATTCAATGTAAATAGAAAAAGAACTGTAAAATAACATGATGTCGATGATGCCTATGAATTTAATCTACTATTATTATAATAATATTACTATTACTATTTACAACTACGTCGAAAACAAGAAGGAAACGTTTATTTGCTAAACACAAGGAAATTCATAATATTACATGTACACTAACGTTCATACATGCAGCACATACATACACACATAAATATATATATATATATATATATATATATATATATATGTATATGTATATATATACTACACTATTATTAATTATATTAATAATAATGAAAAAAAACCTCTCTCTCTATAAATGCAGATTATTCTATCTGTATTCGTCGGTTCTCAATTGAACGTTAGATTTTGTATTAATCCCAATTTTCTCTGCGTATGACGTTTTAGGATATGAGAGAGGTTCGATTTCGGGACATTCAGGATATCACTCGATCGTCGCGATCGATGCCTAATTTCACGATCAATCGAAAGGATAATCATCGTCATCATCATCATTTTTTTTAAGATCATTACTCTCTTTACTTTTTCTTGCAATGACAAATGTTAATTGAAATCAACGAATTTACTTCTTGAAGGGTAAACTATTAGAAAAAGAAAGAAGAAGAAGAGTTATGAATTATTGCATTCGTTTAAATGAAATCCTTCTAAAAAAAAAAAAGAAATAAAAGAAAAGAATTTTAGATCCTCGATCTGAATTAATTCACAAAAATAGAAAATTCACGAAGCAACATGTTTTTGATGTGTTAGGAAAAAGAATTAAAAAAAAAAAAAAAATAAAACTTACGAATTCATGGAAAAATAATCGAATTAATAGAAGTAAAAGCAAAAGTTGTTGAAACGAATTTTGTTAATCACTATGTCGTTCCAGTTTGTCACGATCGACCTCTCGAAACGTAGATTCAATCGTGTCTTTCACAATTAAAAGTAGACCACGTGGCATCGATTCGTATTATTCGATATTACGTCTAATAGAAAAAATGTCTGCATTGAAAATAGTCAATATAGTTTTTCATGTAGATCCTTTTTCTCTGTCTCGTACATACGTAATAAAAAAAAAAAGCAGCAACAACAAGAATAATAATAACAACGCATACTCTCTATGTGTATATAGAATTGAACGTATTGCGTGTACGTAGAACGAAGTGGACGTACGATCGATACGCGAATTCGATCAGTTGTTGGCACTTTCGATTTAATTAATATTTCTCTCCGTGCACATATGTCTCTTAGGTGTGTCTATACGTTCGGCGTTCAGAGATCAATTTTGATAAATTACGATCATTCGTTTAAAAAGAAGAAAAGGAAAAAAAACAAGAAAAGAAGATTTCATTCTTTTCTACATACTTGAAATTAAATGACAAAGCTTTTAAACTTGACAATTGTCCGATTTCGTTAATTTTTATAAATGTTCGTACGTGCGATAGTCGTTAAGGAAATTATCTAATTAAAAATTTGCCGAACGTGATAAATGTGTGTAAACGTTTTTTATTGTGAATATTACTAGCCGATGTTTCTAAACGATAAGATGATTAAACAAAAGATCGATGGAATTAGTACGACTATATTATTATTATTGTTATTATTATTATTATTATTATTATTATTATTATTATTATTAATATTATTATTATTATTATTATTATTATTATTATTATAACGAATAAGAGAAAACGATCGCTATTTTATCAGAATTGATGTTGTACGACCGGCACATCTAGCTGTAAATCCTCATGAAACACGCTCTTAAATGATTGAAAATAATTCTCGTTAAAGCCGTGACCATTCTTCGCTCCTTCACAACTATTTTTATCCCTTTATCGATGACGATCGAAATTATTAATTTATTAAATTACCGATAATCAAATCTTCCAGTGAATTACGAATCAAAAAATGTGATCTGAAATGATAATGAGCTGAACAAAAAATGTATAAAAAAAAAAAAGAACTACAAAGGAAAAAGAATAAAATGAAATATAGCTTGGAAGAACAACGAGAATTATACGCAAAAAAAAAAAAACAAACAAACAAACAAAATGTTCTGATCACACTATTAACCGCCACCAAGAGCACTCGAAGACTGGCAATCAAAACTACCGTGTAGGCAAATTTAAAACAAAAACAACTAAAAATAATAATAAAAAAAAAAAAAAAAAAAAAAAAAGAAAAGAAAAGAAAGAACACGCAGATTTATTAATATATAAATGTATTTAGTACGATCACCGTGGCCCCTGCTGATACGAATTCAAATCATTCCAAGAATAATTATTCAAAATCGTTCGATATATGAAATAACGAAAACGAGATCGCGTGTATATACATACATATATACATACATACATACATACATACATACATACATATATACGACATGAACAAAATAAAACATTATTTTTTTTTTAATCCTCCACTCTTATCCTTCATTCTTATCGATTTATTTCTTTCTGCAAATATGAACGGAGAACTTCTCGGAGATGTAATAATTTTGTAGACATAGTGTACAGTAATAAAAAAAAAAAAAAAAAAATAAGAAGTAAAATTAAATAAATTGTTCTCCGCGTTCGGAACGATTTTGACCGATGAAAAATAAATTAAAAAGAAAAAGAAAGAAAGAAAGAAAGAATTACTATTAGCTCGAAGCCTTTTTCTTCTTGGAAATGAACGATCGTATCAGTCAGGGCCGATCGACGAAAAAACGCAACTCTCTACGGCTCTCCTTCAAAAATTAATAATAATAATAATGATAAAGATAACGATAATGATAATGATAATGAGATAATGATAATGGCGACGGCGATGATGGTGAAGAATAAAAAAGATAAGGAAGAAAAATAAAACAAACAGACACACATACAAACACACACACACACATCACATACACGCACGCACACATACAGAGAGATAAATAAAAAAAACTTACATAGATACCGAACACAGTTTAAGGATAAAGTGCGCGTTTAATGTAACATTTAGCGAGTAGATAGGTAGGTACCTGCATTTCATGAAATTTAAATATGCTTGAATAGCTCCTCAATAAATCGTTATACATGTTTTGATAAAAAAAATTTCACGTCTATTATTTCATCGATCTGTTTTTCCCCCATCCATCCACATCTCTCTCTCTCTCTCTCTCTCTCTCTCTCTCTCTCTCTCTCTCTCTCTCTCTATCTATCTATCTATCTTTCTCCCATCATTCCTCTAACATTTTATTGCTTTTCATATCGTAATTTTATTTTCTATAAATTTAATACCATTTCCCCTTTTACAATTTTTAACATTCCTATTAATACTTTCCATATTGATAAATATTTTATTCTGAATTATTGACGCAATCTTTAAAAGATATTTATAAAATATTAACTAATTATTATTTTGTATTGGTTCCAAAAATTTTAATACGCAGAGGTAAGTAGATTTTTATGAGTTATAATTTTTATATATTTAATAATGAAAACTAAACGAATTATTAATCGAAAATCTAAATATCATTGTTAACAAAAATATTACGAAAAAAGAAGGAAGATGTAAAAAAAAGAAACTTGAGTGGTTCAAATGAAAGTTTAAAGTGTGTTCCATCAAGAAATTATTTTATATAATATTTTTTTAACTAGATATTTAACTGATTTAAATATAATTAGCAATGTGTAATGTAATTAATATAGTATTTAAATATAATTAGAAATAAAACATTAAAGAACAACACTAAAATATGCAGCCATTCGCCCGGTAGTACTTGCGTTACAATATTCACGATTACATTTCGATAGATCCTAAGTAATACCGACTCAGATCTCAACACGTGAAAGTTGCCGCATCTGGAGATTCACGAGCTAAAAACAACATATCAATCGGGCGCGTTCAATGAATTTCCAATCGACTTGATCACAATCGATCGAAGATTCATCGACCGCGACTTTGACCTATCCTACGCGTGAGAAAAAGCCTGGATTAATCATTGTTAATTACTTTAAAAATATCTTTACAAGATTCTACACAACTATTTTGACGTGAATGAATTGACATCTTATTTAATAATCATTACATATAATTTGTACATCCCAGGAATGTACAATTTACATGTATTTTGTAATTACTACAATGTTACACTTACAATTAATATATTATGTGATCGATAAATCTAAAGTTCAAGATATTAATTATAGATCTGAGAATTAAAAATTAAAAAAGATAATTGAGAAAAATTATAAAAATTAAATTGTATTAAGTCACAAATAGATGCAGTCTCATAACGAAAGGTACTCATTCACGAATGAACCCGATATATATCCAGGCTTTTGAAAACTATCTTGCTTACTAAGTGACAGATAAATAACCCATCTGCCTTATTCTCCTATTAAATATGCCTGAAAAATAAGCTATGCATAAAACTAGAATCCTCAATAGTACTATTAATATAATATGCATCAAGTGGCCATTTTAATTAAAGAACAAAATCATGATCCACCACTTGTTTTCCAGAATCTATCCGTCGCGTATGTCTTCTTGCCCGTTTTTTGTACATCGATATCGATATATCAAAGTAATCCGCTATTGAATAGACTAAGTACGAAACAATGCATGTAACGTAAGACCACATCGCCTGCTTTTTCGACGAAATAAGGTAAATGAATCCACGATTTCAACAGTAATATGACGAGCAAATACGAATAAGTGAGTGCTTAAAAATGGCATCATCAATTAAACGACACGAACAGATGAATCAAGAAGAACCTATCCTGAGCTAATATAAAAAAATAAACATGCACAATAAACGGAGAAAGGAAAATATATACCACTCATGAGTAAATCCAAAAAAGGAATTACTCATGGTCATGCTCGTCAATAATTTATTAACAAAATTACAACCAATAACTTGTACCGATTCGTACCTTTCGTCCTCGGCATGATTGAGCACCGGAAGAATTTAAAATTTCTTTACTCACTACTTAAGAAGTTCTCTGGTGACTCCGAAACACTCGTACCCATTGGTCCGGACGAGATTGAAGGAAGTTGATCCGTAGGAGGTTGAAGATAAGGTAGGTCGGCATCAAAGTAGGTTGACATCCAAATAAGTTGAAAATGATACAGCTCAACGTCGTTTTAGAGCGATAAGGTATGATCGCAATGATGATATGTAAAAGAACAACGAACAAGTTTTAATTAAATTTATTATAATAAAAAAATTATGAAATTATTAACTACGATATCTACAAATTTACTTACCAACATTCCTCTATGAAAGAGAAGTATTCATTTCTTGAAAATCTTCAATGATGCACTGATTCTAATACGCGAACAGTCTGTGCGACTGTTGAAAAGAAAAAGAATACATTGTACGAACAAACCCTAAATCTATGACCGACTGCTTTGCACGCAGTCAATTTAAGTGCAAATGTTTCTAAATTGTTGTCGCGAAACGCGAATTTATTCAAATTAACGAACGAACGATGCTTCTAATTCGCGATTTCGATTTTATTTAAACGATGCAACACTCCAACAATTGCCACGCGCACGATGGCAATGATGATCTAAAAAAGTAAGAAAACCAAAAATATTAGTATTATTTTTTGAATGAAAAACTTTTTTTAATCGTGAAGAAACTGTTTAGAAAAAAGAAATTCACTTACTGGAGTCTTCGTTGATTTTTTGCACGATGAGCATCCTGCCCCAGGAATATGATGGAAGATTCTTCTTTCATCCGAACTGAAAAAAGGAAAAGTATAATTGATGGTATCATTGTTATAAAAGATTAAAATTAAAAGTAAAAAATAAGATTAAAAATTATCGAAGAAACGTTTAAAAAATAAATTTGCTTACCCAAAGTCGTTGCTGGTCCTTGCACGATGAACGTCTTGTTCGTTAACAAAATACGTAATTAAAACGAAATCGACTGACGCTTTTCGTAGGTCTTTACTCGTCGAAGTACCGTATAGAAATGAAGATCTCTTTCCTGACATTGGGCGAGTTCGAACGACCGAATGTTTTTGTTTTATTCTCGGCAGAAAAATTTCTTGGAAATATGTAAACTAATGTGTGTTCTATATCGAATATTACCTATCTCTCTTCATTAGCCAATGTATTAGAAAGAGACAAACTTATTTGTACTCATACGAAGAGAAGGTCGCGTATAAATCCTGCGTTTTAATGCCGTATTATTCTCGCTCGTTGAATTCTTGGAAATTTTAAAAGTATACGATCATATTAACAGGATCGAATTAAAAGTCTGTATGTGTGTGCGCGCCTGTGTGTGTATGGAGTATCCACTGATGTGTATATGTAGTGTATGTATGATGTATATCTATGAAATATATATATATATATATATATATATATATATATATATATATATATATATGTGTGTGTATATATATATGTATATATATGTGTATATAGATTATGTTTATATATATATATATATATATATATATATATATATATATATATGGATGAGAATATATGAAAATTGAATATAATCCAAACTATCGATCGATCGCAATTATAAAGACAAAATTATTGATCAGAACGTAGTTTAAAAGCAAGAAAAATATCGATTTTATGAAAATAAAGCTAGAAAATAGAAGAAAATTACGAAGCAATTGTTCTCCTTGGGCGATCTACGAGGCCGAGTTCTTTTTTCGCGAATATCTTTCGAATGCGACGAGGTGCCGACTTGCGAACGCGGCTTCATAAAAATCGCGCGTTCTGCTATCGATTGATATATAGGAAAGGGCGTGCGTTAGAAAAAAATATGCTAATTACCTATAATTATGCGGAGCGACGAAACACCGTGTCAATTTGTAACCGTATCCAAGATGGCGAGAGAGACCACCTGCAAGGAAGGCAAGTGGACCCCGTAATTCAATTACATCGCTAGTCAAATTAAACATTACTTATCTCGATTAAAAATAATAAAAAATATAATAAAATTACGTAGGTAATATGATACGAATGACAAATGTAGTTAATTCGAATTTCAAATATAGACAATAATTTTCTAATTAAATGATAATATTTTCTAGAGATATAAAAACGTTAAACGGACCCACACTTGAGTTACCTATGCGTAGGTGATCTTAACGTTTTTAATATATAAAACGTATAATGAACAATTGTTAAACCGTCGGAATATGTTTGTCGTTCAAAGGATCAACTGTTCTTACCATTAAGGAAATTTCTTTTCTTAAATATTTCCTGAATAATATGAAAGATGAGAAAACATAATCCGCGAATCTATATATTGCGATCGAAAGCTCGGAATTTTCGAAGAATTTATTCGTGTATAATATACCTATATTATATATATACCTATATACCTATATACCTATATACCTATATACCTATATATACCTATATACCTATATATCTATATGTGTGCATAGATACCTATAGGTGCGATTGTTACGATTGTGCTGTGCGTTGCGCCGAATGTCGTTCGTTTGCATGTGTGCACTGTTTGTGTGAAAAATATACGAGAGAGATTCTTTCTTTCTTTTTTTTTTTCGTTGTTCGATTTCGTCTCCACAGATATTTTCTAAGAAATACAGGTTAGTATTCCACTCCAGTGCTTGGGATTTATATAGGTATGTGCTATCCGAGAATATACATATGGCAAAATTTTCGAACTCCCTTTTTAATTCCCGTCGCCTATATATATATATATATATATATATATATATATATATATATATATATATCAATGTTTGGTTCGCTATATACTTACATATGTATCGTTTCTTCTTCGTTCCTTTCTTTTCGATAGTCGAGCGCATTCTCGATTATATGCAATTATTATCATGATACATTTTTACTTCGATCATAAACGACGTAATTATTGGATTCATAGAAATAAAGATTCGACAATTATTTTTTTCCCAACACATTCAATATATATATATACAGAGAGAGAGAGAGAGAGAGAGAGAGAGAGAGAGAGAGAGAGAGAGCGACGTAAATACTTCAATCTATCGAATTATGTCGATTTACAATTGCTCATTATACGTTTTATATATTAAAAACGTTAAGATCACCTACGCATAGGTAACTCAAGTGTGGGTCCGTTTAACGTTTTTATATCTCTAGAAAATATTATCATTTAATTAGAAAATTATTGTCTATATTTGAAATTCGAATTAACTACATTTGTCATTCGTATCATATTACCTACGTAATTTTATTATATTTTTTATTATTTTTAATCGAGATAAGTAATGTTTAATTTGACTAGCGATGTAATTGAATTACGGGGTCCACTTGCCTTCCTTGCAGGTGGTCTCTCTCGCCATCTTGGATACGGTTACAAATTGACACGGTGTTTCGTCGCTCCGCATAATTATAGGTAATTAGCATATTTTTTTCTAACGCACGCCCTTTCCTATATATCAATCGATAGCAGAACGCGCGATTTTTATGAAGCCGCGTTCGCAAGTCGGCACCTCGTCGCATTCGAAAGATATTCGCGAAAAAAGAACTCGGCCTCGTAGATCGCCCAAGGAGAACAATTGCTTCGTAATTTTCTTCTATTTTCTAGCTTTATTTTCATAAAATCGATATTTTTCTTGCTTTTAAACTACGTTCTGATCAATAATTTTGTCTTTATAATTGCGATCGATCGATAGTTTGGATTATATTCAATTTTCATATATTCTCATCCATATATATATATATATATATATATATATATATATATATATATAAACATAATCTATATACACATATATATACATATATATATACACACACATATATATATACATATATATATATATATATATATATATATATATATATATTTCATAGATATACATCATACATACACTACATATACACATCAGTGGATACTCCATACACACACAGGCGCGCACACACATACAGACTTTTAATTCGATCCTGTTAATATGATCGTATACTTTTAAAATTTCCAAGAATTCAACGAGCGAGAATAATACGGCATTAAAACGCAGGATTTATACGCGACCTTCTCTTCGTATGAGTACAAATAAGTTTGTCTCTTTCTAATACATTGGCTAATGAAGAGAGATAGGTAATATTCGATATAGAACACACATTAGTTTACATATTTCCAAGAAATTTTTCTGCCGAGAATAAAACAAAAACATTCGGTCGTTCGAACTCGCCCAATGTCAGGAAAGAGATCTTCATTTCTATACGGTACTTCGACGAGTAAAGACCTACGAAAAGCGTCAGTCGATTTCGTTTTAATTACGTATTTTGTTAACGAACAAGACGTTCATCGTGCAAGGACCAGCAACGACTTTGGGTAAGCAAATTTATTTTTTAAACGTTTCTTCGATAATTTTTAATCTTATTTTTTACTTTTAATTTTAATCTTTTATAACAATGATACCATCAATTATACTTTTCCTTTTTTCAGTTCGGATGAAAGAAGAATCTTCCATCATATTCCTGGGGCAGGATGCTCATCGTGCAAAAAATCAACGAAGACTCCAGTAAGTGAATTTCTTTTTTCTAAACAGTTTCTTCACGATTAAAAAAAGTTTTTCATTCAAAAAATAATACTAATATTTTTGGTTTTCTTACTTTTTTAGATCATCATTGCCATCGTGCGCGTGGCAATTGTTGGAGTGTTGCATCGTTTAAATAAAATCGAAATCGCGAATTAGAAGCATCGTTCGTTCGTTAATTTGAATAAATTCGCGTTTCGCGACAACAATTTAGAAACATTTGCACTTAAATTGACTGCGTGCAAAGCAGTCGGTCATAGATTTAGGGTTTGTTCGTACAATGTATTCTTTTTCTTTTCAACAGTCGCACAGACTGTTCGCGTATTAGAATCAGTGCATCATTGAAGATTTTCAAGAAATGAATACTTCTCTTTCATAGAGGAATGTTGGTAAGTAAATTTGTAGATATCGTAGTTAATAATTTCATAATTTTTTTATTATAATAAATTTAATTAAAACTTGTTCGTTGTTCTTTTACATATCATCATTGCGATCATACCTTATCGCTCTAAAACGACGTTGAGCTGTATCATTTTCAACTTATTTGGATGTCAACCTACTTTGATGCCGACCTACCTTATCTTCAACCTCCTACGGATCAACTTCCTTCAATCTCGTCCGGACCAATGGGTACGAGTGTTTCGGAGTCACCAGAGAACTTCTTAAGTAGTGAGTAAAGAAATTTTAAATTCTTCCGGTGCTCAATCATGCCGAGGACGAAAGGTACGAATCGGTACAAGTTATTGGTTGTAATTTTGTTAATAAATTATTGACGAGCATGACCATGAGTAATTCCTTTTTTGGATTTACTCATGAGTGGTATATATTTTCCTTTCTCCGTTTATTGTGCATGTTTATTTTTTTATATTAGCTCAGGATAGGTTCTTCTTGATTCATCTGTTCGTGTCGTTTAATTGATGATGCCATTTTTAAGCACTCACTTATTCGTATTTGCTCGTCATATTACTGTTGAAATCGTGGATTCATTTACCTTATTTCGTCGAAAAAGCAGGCGATGTGGTCTTACGTTACATGCATTGTTTCGTACTTAGTCTATTCAATAGCGGATTACTTTGATATATCGATATCGATGTACAAAAAACGGGCAAGAAGACATACGCGACGGATAGATTCTGGAAAACAAGTGGTGGATCATGATTTTGTTCTTTAATTAAAATGGCCACTTGATGCATATTATCTTAATAGTACTATTGAGGATTCTAGTTTTATGCATAGCTTATTTTCCAGGCATATTTAATAGGAGAATAAGGCAGATGGGTTATTTATCTGTCACTTAGTAAGCAAGATAGTTTTCAAAAGCCTGGATATATATCGGGTTCATTCATGAATGAGTACCTTTCGTTATGTGACTGCATCTATTTGTGACTTAATACAATTTAATTTTTATAATTTTTCTCAATTATCTTTTTTATTTTTTAATTCTCAGATCTATAACTAATATTTCGAACTTTAGATTTATCGATCACATAATATATCAATTGTAAGTGTAACATTATAGTAATTATAAAATACATGTAAATTGTACATTCCTGGGATGTACAAATTATATGTAATGATTATTAAATAAGATGTCAATTCATTCACGTCAAAATAGTTGTGTAGAATCTTGTAAAGATATTTTTAAAGTAATTAACAATGATTAATCCAGGCTTTTTCTCACGCGTAGGATAGGTCAAAGTCGCGGTCGATGAATCTTCGATCGATTGTGATCAAGTCGATTGGAAATTCATTGAACGCGCCCGATTGATATGTTGTTTTTAGCTCGTGAATCTCCAGATGCGGCAACTTTCACGTGTTGAGATCTGAGTCGGTATTACTTAGGATCTATCGAAATGTAATCGTAAATATTGTAACGCAAGTACTACCGGGCGAATGGCTGCATATATTCTTCTTAATTCCAGATATTTGAATGTAATTAATTTAAATTGAACAATATTTGTCCCAGGAAAATTTTTTGTAATATTCTTCAAACACTTTATTTTTAATTTTTATACGAAATAGTTGAAACCTTTCCATTAAATTGAGCGTATAATCGTTCTTTTCTAATTATCAGTTAAATAAATAGATCTCGTGATATTATCGATTTAAAATCAACCACGTTTTACACGCCCGCCCAAATGGGCAGCAGTTTAAACTTTGATACGGGAGAACGTAAAAACCTTTCAATCAATTAACACGTAGAACGATTCTTTTCTACTTTTTCGATTTGGTAAATAGATATCGCGAAGTATTATTGGTTTTTCGCATTTATAGTATTAGAAAGACATTAAAAGTCGATTGGTTTTTTATTTGATTTGAAAATAATTTAAAATCCGAACTCTCTTATAAACGACGCTCGTTCAAACAATAGATTACTTCTATTATTTAATATTAATTCAATATATGTGAAGTATACTATGGTGTGTGCTCTCACTATTATGTATTTATATATAATTATTAATGAAACCAGTTATCGAATTAATACGATTGTTCGAACGAATACACTTTCATTAAAAAAAAAAAAAAAAGAAACAGAATAGAAAAGAATAATATATTTGTACTCTATCGTAAATTCTTGAATTTCAGTTTTATTCTGAACGCAACATTAATTATAAAATGTTATTAGCGATGATATGTTGAGTGATTAGAAAAATTGACGTCTTATGCCATCTCGAAGTACCCTCAGATTTGTCGTACAAAATTAAAGTCGATAATGCAGTCCCATTTGCGCGTAGAAAAGCATTTATTATATCGACGTTGATCTTTGAAAGATCGTTTCTTCGGTTTGTTAATTTTTTTTTTTTTTTAATAATTAGTGAAAAAGAAACAATATAATCGCAAATTTAATAAAAGGAATAAGCGAGATGATTTTTTTAATACATTTTCTGAAGTCATTTTTTATCTTATTGTCGTATAATAGGATCGAAACGAATTTATTTGTTCTTTGTTTTTTTTTTTTTTTAATCTTTTCATTAATAACAAAACAACGCACGGTATTCATAAATCGATAATGCTTTTCTATGGAATTTATAACAATAATAAATAATATATCGAGGTATATTTATAAAACGAAAGAAAACGAGAGAACGAGGAACGAATCGACGTTCAAATATTCCCGCCATTTATATGTCACATTTGAAAATTACGTATCGTTAAATAATAACTTATGTAAACGTGTAATATGAGTTGGTATATTAACACGTAGATGATAGAAAATTATGACATTTAAAATTTTGTTAACGCGCATTTGTACGCGATGATAAAAGTTAGAAAACAGGTGTAACGTCCTCTAGTAGTCGTGTTAAAAACTCGTCGATACTTGCATAGATATTATACGGTTTTCGGGCAACGTCTTTTGTGATCTTTCGGTAACAGTCGTGGTCGTCGTCGTCGTCGCTGACGCTGTCATTGAAAAGTAGTTATTAGTAAAAAAGATAATTATTGCGACCGATCGAAACGATATACATAAGTACTCGTGTAATAACGTTGGGAGAACGCGTGCACGATCAAAGGAGAACAAAAAAAAATATATATATATATATATATATATATATATATATATATTTGTATTCAATACGTGACGTTATTAAACGTAATAACAAATATAATGGTACGATGAGTATTTGAAATTCTATAAAGAAATCCGATTGGTCGAGGTACTTTTTTTTTTCTTTTTTTTTTTTCTTACTTGGAACGTTTGTATGGGTGAATGCAAATGCGGGAAGACGATTATTTTTGATAGAGAAAACATTAAATGTCAACTTTCTCGAAGTGTGCAACACAACTGGTTTTTGAAACGATGTCGTCGGGGATAATATTATTCGACGTTGGTGTGAGAAATAATCTGCGTAAGATGGACGTTAAAGTTTCGTACGGGCCACGGTGGAGGAGACCGCTTTATAGGTTACAGGAGAAAGATCAAGGAGGATCGAGGTTTATAGAATTTAGTTAGTTTTTCGTTCGTATCGTTGAATCATGGGCAATGGAATATCTTGCTGTCTACAAAAAAAAAAGGTAAGATTTTTCTCATCGTCATTATCATCATCATCATCATCATCATCATCATCATCATCATCATCATCATCATCATCATCATCATCATAATCATCATCATCATTATCTTCATCACCATAATCATCATCATACTCATCATCATTATCATCATTATTTTCGTTCGATCATATTCTCACAAAAACGATGCGATCGATATATATATATATATTATTCATTTCAAAATATTTTTTACACAGAATTAGATCAGCGAATGATCATATTTATTATTAGAGAGAACTTCGTTATTATATATTTATTTTATGTATATATGTATATTTTTTTCTATGGAAAGATTCTCATACGTTTGAAATTATTATTTTATATAAAGAAAATAGTAGGAAGTAATGGTTATATGTTTTAAAATACAAGATAAAAGTTATAATAGAAGGCGATAGTCAAATAACCTTAGATTATATGCGGTGTTAGATTAACCGTTCTATATACTTATATATATATATATATATATATATATATATATATATATATAACACTCGTGCACGTACGTACGTACACACACATGCATATTTATTGTCGATAATACTTCGATAAAACAGACACGACAAGTTTTTCAAGAATTTCACGAGATGGCAGCACTTCGTTATTTTCGGAACACCTTCGTGACGTAACGCACGCACTCGCATGAATACATATGCATCCAATGTACATACAAATGAACGGTAACAATAAGGCGATATCAATAGTTAATTAGTATTCTAATCAAAGTTCCATATTACCCTTGTAAGATATTTTTCATTCATAACAAATCATTATATATTGTATTCATTAGATTTGTTTTTCTTTTCTTCTTTTTTTTTCCCCTATAGAAAAAACATAAATACGATGTTTCTTTCTTTTTCTCTAAGATCAATAACGATCAAGAAACGTTCAAGATCCATCAATGAAACTTGAACCGTAGAAGATCATTGATATTTACTCGATCAAGCCTGGCAATCGATCTCGACGAACGATTAATTGCGTTCATCTCTATGTTCGCTTTTAAACAACAACAACGATCACGATTTATTTATCCTCCTTTCGTTGTTCATTTTTCCTTTTTTTCCTTTCGTTCTTTCTATTTTTTTTTTTTTGTTTCTTTCTTTTTGTTTTCTGTTCGTACCTATATATTCATCCATCTTCTCTTTTCGCCTTCAACGTTAGTTTACGATTACAAGTACAAATCGAAGCCGACGCGAACGATGGAATCCACACGTGAGAACCTGTTATCGATCGCTTGTGCAACGCGATCGGCTTCGTTAGATCTAAACGATCTACGTACGTATTTACTATACCAGAAGCATATTGCGAAAAATCTTTTCATCGTTGTCGGGCTTCTTCTTAAAGCTTAGAAAGCAGATATCCATGAGAAGAAAAGATAATCGGAGTTGGAGATACTAGGCTTGAAGATTTCTATTTTTTCTTTTCTATTTTTTGTCCCCCCCTCTCTCTCTCTCTCTCTCTTTCTCTCTATCTATCTATCTCCTTTTTTTCTTATTACGAATATATCGAACACTTTAACGCATGATACTCGTGGAATTAGCACGTGACCTTCGAGAATAACTCGAAGAATAATTTAAGTGTATAATGAATGCTTTCCTCCCCTCTCATCATCATCATCATAATCATCATGATCGTCATCATGATCGTCATCATCATCATCATCGTCGTCGTCGTCGTCGTCGCCATTACTCCCTACTCCTTCTTGCCGTTTATGGCGAAAAAATTATCTGCAATTATATCATCGAACGAGTCTCTCTCGTTAAAGAAAAAAAAAAAAGAAAAGAAAGAATGCAAAAAAAAAGAATATGGATCTACGTAAATCATCCATACTCCGAAATTTCTAACTAAATCGAGTTTACGAATCTTCATTATTTTCTTTTCTTTTTTATCATTTTTCTGTATTCTTTTCGAACCTTGACATTATAACCATCGACGACGAATCCGACGAGAGTCATCTTCGACTTTAATAAAGACACTTCGTATGCCGCGTTCGTGTTAAATCGTGAAAAAGAAAACCTTTTTGGTATGGTGGAATCTGTAAGACGACGAAGAAAGAAAAAAAAGAAAAAAAAAAAGAAAAAAAGAAAAGAAAAGGAGAGAAAAAGAGAGAAATGGGAATGATGAAGAAAGAACGTAAAGGATAGAAAACATTATCGTATGTCGTAATTACGGTTGATCGAGATTTTTTCGAGAATGCAGATTATACGACGAGCTTTTGTAATGATCGTATTAACGATCTCCGTGATCGCGGCAAAGTATGACTTTTACGATCGACCGTCGAGCTACATTTAAAAGACGTCAAATTTCTTTTTTACGAGTTAACCAGGAAGAGATTAGAAGGAGTTTAGAGGGAAAGGCTCATCTCGGATTTTCCCTCCGTTTTGAAATTATTTATTCATCGATATCGAGCGCCGCGTACGGCCAATTAATTTGAGAAAGAGAAATTTTTGACCTTTTCTCTTTTTGTTTTGTTTTTTTTTTTTTGTTTTTTTCTTATTTCATTTCATTCTTGCGAGATAATTGCTCTGGTATACATTGTCTACGATACTCGTAAATAAGTGTATATGTATACACACGCACGCACACACACACATATATATATATATATATATATATAATGTATATCTCTTGTTGGAGAATCTAAAGGAATCTGGATTTTAACGATCACCGTAAATTTCATTTGTTAACATTAATGGGAATCTTTTTTTTTTCTTTTTCCTTTTTCTTTCCTTGAGCGAATGTCTTCGAGTTTTACAAAGGATGTATCTCGGCTTTTAATGGAACTCTCGTGCGTATCGTAAAATCTTTTACCCGTCCTTGGTCAGGTATTATTTACAAAGTAAGCCTTTTTATTGTCCGCATTATATTATCTCTTCGCACATATTCTTTATTAAAACTTTACATTGTCGTCGATTAACGGTAGACAATGTTATCTAAGGATCGTCCGTTCGAAATGGGAAGGAATTAAAAAAAAATTTATAACAGTATACGCATTTGGAATACGATCTCATTTGAGAGTGAAACAAAAAGATAATCAGTTAATTAATTTTTATAAAGAAACAATTATAAGATTGTGTGTGTGTGTGTGTGTGTGTGTGTGTGTGTGTTACATTACGATGAAAAAATACTTTCCAAGGAATAAAAATAGAATTATTTATAATCGGATATATCAAGTAATATATGCAATTATTCGCGAATAGAATTTATGCTAACGTTATTCTAGCGAAAGGAAAGTTTAGTTGTTGAGCGACGTTTATTCGATCGACCATAAACGTGTGAATGAAAAAGTTTTGTAATATTTTTTTTCTGTTTTTCTTTACTTGTTTTTTTTTTTTTTTCTTTCTTAAATTCGTTTTTTCTTTTCTCTTTTCTATGTCAGTATTTTCGCGCGCGTGTGTGGCTGTGTGCGTGTGCGATGTGTGTGGCGATTACGAACACGAATAGCGTTATCTATTAACTTGCTTAAAGAACTTTCATGTCGATTCGAACGATCAGCTCTTAACGTTCGATTCTCGTTTCGTAGAGCAAAAAAAAAATAAATATATATATATATATATATATATATATATATATATATACGTGTGTGTGTGTGTGTGTGTGTGTGAGAAAAAAGATAATAAAAGAAACGAAAAAAAAATACATAAAAGCTTTAGCTAAGAGTGGCACCGTATATTAGCCGGCACTTTAACTCGTTATTGGCTTCTCCCGTATGTTTTGCCCCTCTCCAAACGATACTGCCTTATTCACGAATAAGAGAATAATGAAAAAATGGAAAAAGGGTTCAAAGAGAGGTAGAGATAGATAGATAGATTAAAAAGTTTTGCTAAAAAAAAAAAAACAATTGCTTACTTCCGCTTATATACATGCTTCGTAAATAATTCGTCAAGATTTGTATGTAATATCAGTTTCGTGTTCATAGATTGCGTCGGAAGCATAATATTTTATTTTTAATTCGTGATATTTAATGCTCTCCATCAATGAGTATAATTTCGCTGGACCATTAGATATCTCGTTTAAAGATTTTTCTATTTCTTATTTATTTATTTTTTTGATTTCTTATTTATTTAATATTTTTTTTTTTTACATCGAAAGAAATAATTAAAACAATCTATATTTAGTAATATCGTTATTAATCCGATTTGATATATTTATAATGATCTAATATTAATAAAGTCAATAGTAAAGTCAAATTCGTTTGCAGTGAATGAATCAAAAATAATGAAAATAATCTGGATCTCGGAAATCTCGTTTTAGTGTCTTTAATTTATTATGATTAATAAATTTAAATACTTGTTTATTTATTTATTTTGTTATATATCCTTATAGGAAATTTTAATCGAATATAATCTTATATATCTATATACTATATATATTAATCGAATATAAAATATATATTTTATAGTATTTGAACTATCTATTGATATAAATATCATGAATATTGATAATTTCATTCGTGAATATTAATGACTAATTTTATTACGTAAATATTTTAATTGCGTTCCACGTTGAAATTGAAGCGCAATAAGTGTTTAGAGTCACGCCAACATTATCGTAAATAACATGAAACATAAAAAGCAATTATATTGGCCGATAATAAACGAGTTTAAAGAGAGATTAGAGATAGAGTGAAGTATAAGAGTCGACTAATTAAACTCTACGCCAATGAAGCAATCGATGGTAGGACTCATTGGCATCAGCAATCGATTTAAGGTATTCATTATCGCGACACTTAATTTATTTTGCTTTGAACATGCAGAAAAAAGACAGAAATAGATGGACAGATGGAGAGAAAGAGAGAGACAATGATTTACATTAATGAACGCATGTTTAATTTTGTTGTCACTAGGAACACGTGATCGACATCTAATTTATATTAAATATATAAATGTTATATCGAAAGAAGAAGAAAGAAACCACGCACGCGTCCTCACACGCAAGAGAAAGTAGTATAGCGATTTATAAAAAAGAAAAAAAAAACATTTTTGTTTCTTTTTTTAAACGATCGCCTAATTAATTTTCCCGATATTGATTAACGCGATGTCACACAGACGGGCATAAATTTGAAAAGGTTATACTTTACAGAGAGATCCGTGAAATTTCATACAATTATTATTTAAAAGTATAATTTTGTTCTTTTTTTTTTTTTTTATTTTAGATTCCGAGAAATTATAAATTTATTAATAAATTCAATGACAAGGTGTAGGTAGATAGGTAGAAGTAGGTAGGTACGTGCGAACATATATTTTTCTTTCTTTTTTCTTTTCTGTTTTTTTTTTTGGGGGGGTGGAGATGGGGAGGATAACAATGAAAGACTTCAAGTTAAAAAGAAGAAATAATTAAAACACTTTGAAAATTTCAATCCGCGCGAATAAACTCGAATAAGGAGAAATAGAGGTAGAAATTTACTTGGTAAGAAGTAAGAGAGAGAGAGAGAGAGAGAGAGAGAGAGAGAAAGAGAGCATGATCTCGATCGAGATTACCTTGTGATTTACAAGCCGGCTTTAGGCGTGAGAGACATCGATAGGCCTCCGTAGATCAGTACGAAGGATTTTTACAGTCTACCAACCTACGATCTCGAAACGGAACGAAACGAAACGAAACGAAATGGAACGGAATGGAACCGAACGAAACGAAACAGAACAAAATGAAACGAAACGAAACTAAAGGAAACGAAACGAAACTAAACGAAGCGAGACGCGTCTCCCAGTGATTAATGAGATCGTCTGCGACGACTCCTTTCGAGGACGTCGGAAGATCCACTGATAAGTTCCTTCCCTTCCCTTCCTTCCTTTGAAATTCAATACAATGTATTTAACCCGCCACTACCGTTCTTTTTTTTTTTTTTTTTTTAATAGATACAGGTAGATATTGAAATGAACACATATACACGTGCGAACATATCGAAGTTTACGTTTAACGTTTAACGTTTTCGTGACTAATTACGATTCATCCTGTCAGTTGTAAGTTTCTTTTTTTTTCGGGGAACTCGTTACGATCGGCACGTAAAAGATTCAAGATTAGAATGCTTTGTTATTCGTATGAACGAATTTAATTTTGTTAATACCAACGTATATGTATTCTTTATTTTTTTTTTTTTTTTTATTTTTTAATGTAATTAACGTAAAAATAAATTAACGTTTTGATCCGTCGTATTGGATCAAATATTAGGCTTGAAAATGTTTATAAATATATATGTAATGAATATGACAGAATTAAATGTTGTCATACGTATTTTTACTAGGATTAAAGGAACGATTTAATCGATACATTTTTTTTATCTAAATATAGATAGAATTTTAATTAACGAGAATATGTAAGTGGAAAATTTGTAATATTAGAATAATCGATGGCGAGATAACGTGACGTATATGTGAGATTATTTACACACACACACACACACATATATATATATATATATATATATATATATATATAACATTATATATCAGTTATGTATATTAGTTATGTTATGTGTATATATCATCGTAGATATAATTTTTGATTTATTTTAAAACGATAGGATAGTGCCGATCCAACATCAGGGCACATGAGAGGCGGTTTAGGTCAAGGCGTTCATAATACATTTCATTGTTCTTCACAATGCGGCGAAAGTACGCATAAATTATTTATAAACTCGGTGGTCTATAGTCGCCATTAACTAGTAATATTTATTTATTTGTTCGAATACGAACGTAGTAGTCTTTTTTAACCCACACGCGCAATACACACACAAAGAGGAACAAGTTGCATGTGGAAGAGAATGAAGAAAAGAAAAAGAAAAGGAAAAAAAGAAAAATTAAAAAAAAAAAAAGAATCAGAAAGAAATAAATAAATAAAGAAAAAAAAATCCTACTATCTTAGACAACCATTGGAATTTGCATCTCGTGTGACTTTGTGATCTCGTTGAGAGATAAAGTTCACTTGGCCTTTTATCGTAATAACGTATCTGCGATTACATTTACGATCGAGTCGAAGATATCGTCGTCGTTTCGTGATATCGTTTCTATAAAGTGAATTCTGGTGTCACACAAACGTCAGAATAAATAAGACGGGACTGACAAATGCGATATAATATTGGCACGATTTTATAATCTCATATTGGAATCTAACAAGTCGTTCCTATCGGTATTATCGATTATTTGTACATCATTTTTCAATAATCGATAGCGACCTATTCGAAGTGCGAAGGGAGCGAAGAGGAAGGAAAAAAAAAAGCAAAAAGGAAAGAAAAATATTATTTTCCAATCACGCCGATTGATTTACTACTTCTTATCGATAAGATTATAAAAATTGGCTAAAGGCAAGATATAAATTAATAAATAATACATCCTTCCGTATAATAAGAATGATCGTACGACCTCGTTTAATATTATGTATGATATACGTGTTTCTAAGAAAAAAAAAAAAAAAAAGGAAAAAAAAATCATATTTAAATGATCAGTCATTAACCAGTTGTTTTATATCATTATTTTTTCTTTTTTCTTTCTTATGAAGGTATAAAGGTAAAGAGTAAGAGGAAGAAGAAGAAGAAGAAGCAGAAGAAAAAGAAAAAGAAACAAATTGATCATAACACCGAACACACGAGGAAATATAAATTTTAACACTTCAATTAATACGTAAAATGTTGTCGTACCTTAGACGCGTTATTTTTAGATTAAAAGAAAAAAAAAAATAAGAGAAAAAGAAAAAGAAGGGAATACAAAATAGAAAGAAAAATACGCATGCAAGAAAGAGAGAAAAAAATATACTAATTATCCTAGATATATGTGTCGATGTCCAATCGATATCATTCGATGGCGTAAATCGATCCCCTGTTGAAACGAACGAAATTGCGCATTGGGGAAACATTTTCGTAAAAGAGAAGAACCAACCTCCTCCTTCCTGGATGATTTAAAAGGATTTTGACGTTGTCTCCGCTTTGGTTACGAGGTCGTTGCGCTCTCCCCAGCTATTTTTATCCTTCGCATTCGCGCTTCTTTTTCGTTCAACGAAACAAAACGACACACCCCTCCGTTTGTGTTCTTTGGCATTACTCGGCCAAATCATGTGGCTTCTTTTAAATTTAAATTTAAATTTAAATGATCGTTAATAGAATTAGCCATCGGGAGCTGATTAATAGATGAAAAAGATTTTAAACGAGACAACCAAAAAAGAAAACAAACAATTTAAGCAATGCCCATCTGTTAGAATTATTCAAATATTTTTCCTTTTCCTTCTTATTTTTGTTCGTCTTTTCTTTTCTTTTTTATTTTTTTTTTTTTTTTAAACGACAAATTAAAATTAACATTCTCGTTGATCGATTGCAACGATTGTCGTAATCGATTAATCTAATATTAATATACGGAAAGAGTGTTAATGATTCGATGTTCAATTATTATAGAATTTCGTCTTTGTTAGAATTAATTGATTGAAACAAAACATATATATATATATATATATATATATATATATATATATATATATATATATATATAGAAATGACGTTTATCAAATAATTATTGATATCTTTGATCGAACATTATCATTGATATTTGAACTACATTATAATCCATTTCACACAGGCTTGGTCGCAATCTTGATTGGTGGTCATTTTGAATTCTTTTTCTTTTTTGCTTCTTTTCATTTTTATTTTTCTTTTTTTTTTCCTCGTCGCGATCCACCATCCAACCGTCAGAACGAACGCATAAGCATAACCAGATAATGTACCACTTGGGGCATTGCGATCTCAATTTTACGATGCAATTACAATTCCAGAATCCACGTGAACACAGTAGTATTATATACATTGCTGAGAATTGAGAGAGAATTGAGAGTGAGAGAGAAAGAGAGAAAGAGAGAGAACAAGGTCGAAAGTGGAAACCTTCTGGCTATGATCGGACGAAGATTACTCGAGTAGTAAATGGCGCTTGCTACTCGGACTCGGGCGACACTGAAAACGAGTAAATTATGCGAGAGATATCGGCAACGAGAAGAAGCCGAGGGCGATTTCTCGAGTTAAAAGCGATCGCTCAGCTCGATCTGCAGACACCTACGCAACTTACGCAGAGAGAGAGAGAGAGAGAGAGAGAGAGAGAGAGAGAGAGAATCGTTTACGAGCGTAACTCGCAACCTTGGCCGACTAACGTTGAAATTCTTTTTTTTTTTTTTGTTTCTTTTTCTTTTTCTTTTCACTCGTTCGCTTTCTTCATACTCTTAGGAAGTTCAATTTGTTTGCAGATTTTTTTATTATTTGTTCTTTTTTTTTTCTTCTTTTCTATAGAAAATTTTACGATCGCAGAAAGAGGAGGGAGAGACGTATTCTTCGATGGAAGAGCATTGAAAATTGATAAATAGTTTAGATATAATGTATTTAAATGGTACAAAGGTCACGATCAAATTCGTTCGTAATATACTCGTTCAGCGAAATAATGAAATTATCCTGTTAAAATTATTATTTGTATAATAGAACGAATGATCGAATTTACAAAAAAAAAATGATCGAAATTTAAAAAAAAATATACATATATATATATATATATATATATATATATATATATACATATACATAGAATCAGAATACCGCGTAGATATATATTAGAGCAAGTTAATAATGGCAACGATTCTAACATTTTTCTACCCACACACACACACGTGTATATATATATATGTGTGTGTGTATATATATGTAATAGCAAACTAATAATAACGTAACGATTCTAACATTTTTTCATTCTTGATCAATAAAAAAGTAAAGAAGGTTTGTCGAAGGTGTCATCATAGCCAATACTATATCGGCGTAATTGCCTTCCACATATTTCCTTAATTCAATCGCTTGTCCTAACGTCCGCTCAACGACTAGCCGACGACTGATTACGCGAATTGGAATTTTCTATCATTAGACTTACTCGTTTATTACTCTTATACATTTACCTTGCCAAGGAATCTCGACTATGTTCTACCATTTGTTCTCGATAAACATATATATACACGCGCGCTCACACACACACACACACACACACACACACATACAGACCTCATCGGTTCGTTCGCCTAACGAACTAACGAATTCATTTATTTTTCTTTGCAATAATTTTTGTTTGTTTGTTTTTGTTTCTTTTTCTTTTTTTGTCGAACAAATCGAAACGCCGATTCTGTGAAATCAACCTCCAACGTTGGAGAACTTAATGGTTTACGTTCTAATGTTGTCATACCGTTTTATCGCGCGATCAATTGTTGTTTAATTTTAAATATAGATAAGAGGGAAAAGATGAAGAAAAAATTAAAAAAAAAATAAACAAAAAAAAAAAAGAAAGAATTATTCACGCGTAACGTTTATAAGGATCGTAAAAAAAAGAAATGAAAATGAAAATGAAACGAAGTACTCTTTGCCTTTCGATGATCATCGTCTGTGTTAAAACGACGTTAGGTGGTTGTTTACGACCGCCATTCTCTTACAATGTCTCTCGGGCCCAATAGTCGTCGAGTAGTTAACATAATGACATATAATAACGCTCTTATTATCAAAGAACAATTCGCGCGCTTCTTTGAGTGCAAAGCAAATCTTATAATTTCACAACAACGCCGTAAGGTGGATTTATCGTGGCAAAGGAGTGTGTGAGAGAAAGAGAGAGAGAGAGAGAGAGAGGGAGAGAGGGAGAGGGAGGAGTTTGCCTTCGGGATCTCTAGTGTGTTTTTCCAATTAAGGAGAGACAGAGACAGAGAGCCAGAGAGAGAGAGAGAGAGAGAGTAGGTATATTCATGGAAGGTATAAGGATATAAGGATACGCGACGTTATGGTGTAACTCACTTGTAACTAACGTTGACTCACCTCTACCGGCGGATAGATCATTTCTCACGAATTAACTCGGCTAGGTTACCGTCTTTTAGAATATAACATCGAAAGGGAAACTCGAACGAGAGAACTTGTTTAACAAAATTTTTTCTTATCTCTTTACTTTTATTTTTATTTTATATATATATATATATATATATATATATATATATTTGTTCCTTACTTACTTTTATTTATTTATTTTTTGTTTCATTATTTTCTCTCTCTTACCTTTCATTCCTTCTTTCTCTCTCCTACTTACTACCTATCATAGCTCGCTTTGACTAATGATTCGGGATATTTCTTAATATCGCGGCAAGGATTATTAATGACGAAACAACAGATAAGTAATTATTGTAGAAACGTGTTATTTAACCTTACGGGATTACATTCGATTTTTATTTTTATATTAAAACTTTAGAGTAGTAGTAGTTGTTGTTGTTGTTGTTGTTGTTTCTTTTTCCTTTTCTTTAATTTATTTTTTTTGAAATTCATATTGCGCAAGGCTTCGTCCCCTACGATTTGTGATATTTAATGAGACGTTATCGTTAATTAATATCTATCGTTTAACATCAAAGGAGATATGTGTTTGTGAATCCTCCTCCGGTCTGTTTCACAATCAGGAAATACCTAACGTTCCACGTTTCGATCGTATCTATCGGATATGCCAACGTATTATAGAAAGTAGGAATGCAGAAGTTCGATGTTGCGAAACAATCGTATTTTTTTTTTTTTTTTTTTTTTTTTTTTTTTTTTTTTTTTAATAAGATCCCCGACGAATTTAAAAAAACCAAACAGAAAAGAATACAAACACTCTCTCTCACACACATACACAAAGGATAAATCTAAAATATAGTATAATAAAAATTATCATTGGGAATCTTCCTTTCGACATATCAGATAATAAAATCGAATTGCATTCTCGATTATCTTTGTTGCATTGTCAGTGCCCGTCGTGTTTGTCTTTTAAGAAGAACTCGTCGTATGCCACGTAGAGTAATATTATTAACATGTAAGCCGTTTCTCTTTTATACTCTTATCTGGCTGATTCTGTCGACTACCGTAAGATGAGACCGAACTCGACTCGACTGTGCTAAAAGATGACTTTTCTTGCATACATTAGATATTTATAGATTTATACATACATACATACATACATACATATATATATATATATATATATATATATATATATATATATATCGTATTAGTGATAACGATACGATACGATGAAACAACAGTTTCTTTTGGAAATACTTCTTATTTATTCCTTTTTTTTTTCATTTGAAAATTTCTCAACAGTCCACCGACAGTCCCAATTGATTTAATTAAATTTTAATACGATTCGTAATGTCATACTCGTTGATCAATAATTCGAAATGTTACAATCAAAATCGTCTTCGTGACTGTACAAAATTTGCCTCTCCAAATTCTTCATGATGATAATAACAATAACAATGACAATAATAATAGTAATATTATGTACCTATATGATAATAATAATAATAAAAATAAGAATAAGATGTACCTATATAATAATAATAAAAATAATAATAATAATAATCTATCAGTGTAATAATGATATTATATGACGTAACAATAATCAATGTAACATATCGTAATAATTGAGCTCGTACATAGAAACTTCGACGTTAGAATAATTTCATAAAATTTTCATTTCTTATATTTTCGTTACATTCCTTGTCTTATTTTATTTTATTTTATTTTATTTCATTTCATTTCATTTCATTTCATTTCATTTCATTCTTCTTCACTACTGTGAAAATAATCTTGAAGAAACCTTGAAAGTGTAGATAAAATAAATAATGTAAAAGGAAGGTGTAAAAAAAGGTGTGGTCTCTCTTAGTCGTAGGGTAGGGAAAGGGACGAGGAGGAGGAGGAGGGCGGTGGAATGGGTAGAGGAGGGACGGAGGGAGAAATTCGAAAGATCTTAGGGATAGATTTGCAACCGGTTGGCCGCGATCACTTAAATCGCTTCCGGTCGCGAGTTTCGCCCACGCGATTTTATGCGGCTGAAAGCGTAAAGGGCCGCGTGTCTATTGGTATCGAGTGTGACCGTAATCGTACATAGCATACATACATATATATATATATATATATATATATATATATATATATATGTATATGTATATATACGATCGGAGTGCATTGTACGATTTCATTCATGCGCGACCCACTTAAATTTCATTCAATGATCGACACTCTCCGGCTTTAACCATCTCGATAATACCGGTTCGCCTTTCTCGATCGAATCGATTAATCGATATTATCGATAGTTCCATCTTCCATCTTGTTTGATTTCACTCTTATAAATAAGGAAAAATTATATACGTATGTATGCACGTATATATGGTATACGTGCAGGTATCGGTTATATATATATATTATATTTTTATAATAGTATTTTTAAAGTTCTCGCGATATTTCGTTATATAAGCCGTTTACGAGCCAAATCGATCAAGTCCACTTTTCGAATGTTTTTAAATTTCTATGTGAAAGCTCTTGACGTAGTCCTTACTTCATATATTCGCAATAAATTTCCCTAATTTCCGTTATTTAATACCATTAAAATGACAAAAAATGTTTATTTGATCGTCGGATAAGAAATAAATTTATTTCAGTAACAACGATCATTCCAAGACTAAATTCTATCTTGTTCACTTTTTACGACGTTCGACGAAAGCTACGTTTTGCGTTTGTACACTCTGCAATGCTTGTTCGAATTTCTATTTTAATGAGTATAACAAGGAGCAATTGACATTATTTCGTCGTATTTCTCTCCAATTTCTTTGTATTATGGAGTCAATCTTTTTTTGCAAGGCTAATTTAGTACACACAAAGTGCACATTTTTTTCATATTTGCAAGTGAACGGTTCATACAATAGTTTTTCGATAAACGTAAACGATACAATGATAAAACACTATATAGTATTTGATTGATTACAAAATCTATCTTCTCGGTATTATTCCTCTCGTTTTCATACGTCGAAGGTAATGGGGTATGTTTAATGGTAAATCCTATGTATAATCGTGACTTGGTGGTGGTAGCTATAAATTATGATTATGAGTTTTAACAAGCTCGCTAAGAGACATATTACCAATGGTGCATATAACCTATTAACGATCGATAGACGATCGATAGACGATCGATCGTACCCCGTTGAAATGCAGATTAGGAGAACAATTTTATGCTTGAATTCTAATGCCCATAATCGTGCAACCGTGTTGCCCGTTCTATATGTACGTTGAATTTTTCTATTCCTTATACCTTTCCGTTCGACTGGTTTTCTCTCTCTCTCTCTCTCTCTCTCTCTCTCTCTCTCTCTCTCTCTCTCTCTCTCTCTCTCTCTATCTCGAAATGGGCGCATACCTAAACCTGTCGCGGTTATTTATTCTACCGTAACGTTTATAATTACTCGTTTGATTTGTTACTTTTCAAAGAGTAAGATTTACGATCTCTCTCTCTCTCTCTCTCCCCCTCCCCCTTTTCTCCTCCTCGCAAGATTTATGATTTATGATTTATAAAAAAAAAAAAAAAAAAAAAAAAAAAATAAAGAGAGTAAAAAAAAATCATTAGGTATACCCGCATATCCGTATAAAATTTAGATTACAAAAGTCGAAATGTGTATCTCGGGTTTCCGAACGGTATAAAATATTGAGGAAGAATTTTCGATGGGTGGGAGGGCGGCGAGGGGAGGTAGGAGGGTAGGGGTTGTAGAAAAATCGTTCGACAATCGGTGACGTCGATCAAGTGTCGCATTTGTGCGAGATTTGATATGCGATCGTTCGTACGAGTGGCAGAAAATAAATCGTCGATGCGCCCACGTGGCGCCATGTTCTGCTAGATAACAATTATTCAAATCGGGCCTTACGCGCGTCCCGCACGGCTTTGCAGGTGCCCGTAAACTTGGCGGAACGACTTTTCTTTTACTTCACTTATAACTCTCTCTCTCTCTCTCTCTCTCTCTTGCTCTCTCCTCCAATCGTTGCAAGGGACTTATACTGGGTGAGGCCATTCGACTTTATCGTATCGAATGTTTCCACTTTCTTGAAGCGTCCCTTAAAGATCGTTCTCAACCGGTTACCGTCGGTCCTCAACGTATACCCATAAATATTTTTATCGATTTATTCATTTAACCGTGGTTGCTGTATTTTAAATAAAAAATAAATAAAGTAATATCTCAAAGATTTTTTTGTCGGTCTTCGATGTATATATATATATATATATATATATATATATATATATATATATATATATATCGTATATCTGACCTTTGGATGAACTTTTCGACGATGAAAAATTAAATCAACGAAATTAATTGTGTAACACCCGTTATAAGTTCATTATGTATATATATATATATATTAATTCTTCTCGCTTAGATTTTTTATTTCGTGCGAACGTGTACCGTTTATCACTCGATCGGACCCGATTAAAGTCGAGTTTAACAGGAAGTCGTGAGATTCTTCTTCCAAAAAAGAAAAAAGAAGAAGGAAAAGAAAGAGAAAAGAATAAAAGAAAAAAAGAAAGAGAACCTAACAAAGAAGAGGGAACAACGAAAGTGTCTCGCCTCTCTACTCGTCAATATTTATCCGCTCGTTCAATTATTGTTTCTTAATTTTTTAATTTTTTTTTTCTTCTTTTTCATTTTATTCGTTTCTCTCGCCTTGGTTCCTAATACAAAGGGGATTCGAAAAAAAAAATATAGAAAGAGAGACAGAGAGAAAGAGAAAGAAATTGAAAGAGAATGCAGTGTTACGACGTGACCGGTCCGTGACACGAAGGAATCGTGTTGTTCCTGGCCACCTACACCAAATAAAGGGGAATGAGTCAGAGCTTTTATTTCGAGAGTCGAAGCACTCCTGAAATAGACGACGTCCTACGGCGAGGAAAGACGGTGTGTCTATTTAAAGGGTCGCACCAGTAGCTTTTTCTGTTTTCTACTGACATGTGCTTACGCGTTACGGTACATATATATATATATAAGCACACGCACAAGTACGCGCGCACACACACACACACATATATATCTGTATGTGTGTATGTATGTATGTATGTATGTATGTATGTATGTATGTATGTATATGTAAAGAAAATCCTTGCCAATTTCGAAATAAATATTATATAAAAAGAATGAAAGAAATCGTAACGTGTTAATAACGCGCTTACGTATCGGTTAAGAAACTGAAAAAGAAAAAGAAAAAGAAACAAGAGAAATAAAAAGAAAAAGAGAATAAAGAGACGACAAAATTATATTTCCATTGGAACTAATTAACGTTGAAGATTAATGGATCGATCGAATCGTATAATCGAATGACGTTAAACAACGTGGTTAAATTAGTTTCACATTATTATTAATTTGAAATAATATTCGCCGAGTATGTTGAGGTGGGGGATAGCGGGATAGGGGTAGGGGTAGGGTAGGGTAGGGTAGGGTAGGGGGGGGGGGGTTGTGGGCAATATAATTGAATGGCCTAAAGCGATGTATGGCGCCTACGCACACTTCAACAACTTCCGTTCCTCATCTCTTTTCGTCTCAAGGCGAAGTCTTAGCAACGTGTTAAAAGCGATAAATATCGAATTCTCCTAAACATTTCTGAATCTCGACGAGGTTTAGTAGCAGTCAGCCGTACCAATCTCCGTAGACACGTTTCTTAACTCTAACATCATCTCCTACGGTACCTCCTTAAAACTCGTTCCTTTCCTCGTATATACGCTAGCCCGTATTTTGAACGCGCCGTTTCCAACAGAAACGCGTTTAAAACCACGATAT
This sequence comes from Dolichovespula sylvestris, assembly GCA_918808275.2. Lineage (NCBI taxonomy): Eukaryota > Metazoa > Arthropoda > Insecta > Hymenoptera > Vespidae > Dolichovespula > Dolichovespula sylvestris. The sequence goes on from OU964976.1 coordinate 3,354,444, forward strand.
TACGAGCTTCCTAACTTCCGCTATCATTTTGGTTAGGAAGAAGCAGGGTTTAGTTTATCGTGAATTTTATGAAACGGGGAAACATCGATCGAAAATTCAAATAATCAATGAGGTACATAGAACCGACGAGTTTGCTTGTTTCTAGTTACTTGGCAAAAAAAAATCTTGTACTTTCTTTTTTTTTTATATATATATTTTTTTTATACATACACACACACACACACACACACACACACACACACACACACACACACACATATATATATATTTACATATGTATATCTTAATCGTAGTTCAATCTTTCAGGAAAACTTTTTCTTTTTTTTTTCCTTCCTTCGAATGAAACAATTCAAGGCTAAGGGAAAGAAAAAAAAAAAAGTTACAAGGTATCGCGATAAGAGGAAAAATAAGAACAGTGGGAAAGGAAGAAACGCGTGGTTTGTTTTTTTTTTCTCTTTTTTTGTTTACGAACGTACGCACTCAGTCCATTTTCCTCAAACGGAATGGAATGAAACGTAGAGCCATTTGAGGCGATCAAACTGCAATACTAATGCCGCTGACTTTATATGGTAATCTTCGTCGTTAAAGATATAGATAGATACATATATATATAGAGAGATAGACAGATATTGTAAAAATAAAAATCCAAAAGGGATATTTATATATATATATGTGTGTGTGTGTGTGTGTGTGTGTGTATGAAAAATGAAAAATCTCGAATAAGTTGTTTGCCCATGTAGGAACGTTCTTGAAGGGATTTATAACAGTTTAGAAGTTTTAATACTCGAATGGAAGAAAAAAAAAAAAGAAAAAGAAAAGAAAAGAAAAATGACGTACTCAACCAGCCAGTAGCATTTCAAACGATAACACGTTCATGATCGAGGAACAACCGGTAATATGAGACAGTTTCGACATCGACTTTGAGTATGATCTCTCTTTTCTTTTTTCATTTAATTTAATTTATCTTATTTTCTTTTCTTTTCTTTTATTTTCTTTCTTTCTTTCTTTCATTTATTTCTTCATCGTCGGACTTGTCGAAGTTACACGATATGAATTATACATTCGTCCCATATATATTCGTCGATAAAAATTAAAATAGCCGTTCTGTTTAAATAATTTTTTGAAGTAACGTCTCCCGAGAAAACGATTACCAACGTATATCTCTACGATTACAATGTGGAGAAGGAAGTTTCGATTTTTCACAAAAAGAAAAAAAAGAAAAAACAGACAAAAAAGAGAGAGAGAGAGAGAGAGAGAGAGAGAGAGAGAGAGAGAAAAGAAAGAAAGAAAGAAAGAAAAGAAAAAAGAATTTAACTTGCTAATTTACAACGCACGCACACAAAACATTCGGCTACCGTGAATGCTCCGTGGAATCGGAGAGCTTGAAACTGGATAGTTAGGTACATGCCAATGTTTTGCAAGTCTAATTTCGAAGCGCAACGACCTTGCAACATTCGCGTTTTAGTCATTAACCTACCCCTTCTTCTCTCTTTCTCTCTTTTCTCTTTCTCTCTCTCTCTCTCTCTCTCTCTCTTACATTGAATTTATTTAACACTCGAGAAGGGTTTCAACGATCGAAAGAAAGGACGATCGATCGAAAATCAAACACGCCTTCTCTCTCTCTCTCTCTCTCTCTCTCTCTCTCTCTCTCTCTCTCTCTCTCTCTCTCTCTCTCTCTCTCTCTCTCTCTCTCTCTCTCTTTACGCCCACGTTTCTTAATGCAATTACATAACGAGGTACGATAATGTCCGTAACTTCTGTCGTGTTTGGTTCAGGGCCAAATTTATGTTCATTGCAGTTTAATATTTCGTATCGTGGGCGAACGAATATTTTAATATAAATCTTGGTAAATGAAACGATACACGAATTGCCTGAATAGAATGGTTCGTTCGTCGACGCTGGTATTGGGAGGAGGAGGGAGGGGCGGGGGGTTTGGATTAAAGAGAGAAGGGTGAAAGAAAAAAAAGAAGTACGAGAACGAACAAAATTTATCTGAAGTTTCGTTAATCGAGTTTCACGAAATGGACCTTGAACAACAATTGCGATTAGATATGCCGATGTGATTTTGTACGTTTGTTTTTTTTTTTTCTTTTTTCACTTCACTTTTCTTTTTCTTTTTTTCTTTTTTGGACTTTGTCCGAACCATCTCCCCCGTCTGAGGGGGCGTGGTGCAAACTTCCCCCGACAAATCCAGGGGGCGTGGTCAAATATCTCGCAACCAATTCGGGAGGGCGTGGTCAAACTTCCCCGACCACTCCAGAGGGCGTGGTAAAACTACCCCCGTCGCTTCGTGGGTCGTGTCCAACCCCCAATCCCCCAGTTGTGCGTTTGTAAGTAGGTTAGATATTTTCTTCATTCTCGAACGTTCCTGTTATTAACATTTAAGCGGATCTCTCGTCGACAATGCACCTATAACTATTTACCAGTAATTCGACTCGACTAGAAATTCGATCAGAGCTCGTACAAGCAGCAAGCATAATCTTGCTTTGGCGTGTTGCGTAAATAGGGAAGAAAACGTTACAGTATACACGCACGCACGTACACGGATGGTAGTTCGAATAGTTAGTTGAAATATCGTTCAAGTGTAGCCTACTCTCTTTCTAGTAAACTCGATTCTTTCGATAAACTATCCAAGGACTTCCGGGAACGTCTAGAAAGAGTCCGTTAATTCGTTACAACGAAGATAGACAGTCTCGGGACTTTAAATACGATCATTTTTAAACTCCGTTTAGATCCCCGCTTCTCTGTGTTCCTTGTATATATATATATATATATATATATATATATATATATATATATATATATATTTCTTCTTCTTCCTCCTCTTATTCGTCTTCTTCTACTTCTTCTCCTTTATCTTCCTTAAACCCATTACTTTTTCTCTCTGTCGACGTTACGTAATGAGTCGTCGTGTTAATGTCATCGTCTAGGCACCATCTCATAAGCTACTTGTTATGTTTCTTACAGACGTTTTGTCCTACTTGTTCATCGAGCTACTCGTGAAATTGCAATTAACTTATCTCTCTCTCTCTCTCTCTCTGTCTCTCTCTGTCTCTCTCTCTCTCTTCTCCCTGCCCAAAGCCTCCTTATCAGACGTATAATACACCGATTTTAATTACGTGATTTTATTATTACACGCGAATGTCTCTTACGTGATTTCGATCGATAAATTAAAAAAAAAAAAAAAGGAAAGAAAGTAAATCGACTTTCACACACACACACACACACACACACATACTTTCTCTTTCTCTTTCTCTATCTATCTCTCTCCCTCTCTCGCTCTCTCTTGTCTCAGAACAAGAAAGAAATGAAGAATAATAAAACGTATCACTTTGAACGAGCCAAGTATAGAGAGATAGCATATCGCATCACACACACACACACATATCAAGTGGACGTTTTTAAGATGACATCAAAATGATCTCTAATACCTAATTTGTATCGCTTATACAATATACCCGTATAGATCATCGATGATCCACGTCCGATCGATGATTTTATAACGAACATCGGATCTATATGTGTGGTACGTTCGAAATCGATAAAAGAAATTATTGAGATGTCTCGATCGGAGTCAGTCGTCGGACTTCGAAAATTCCTCTTCCCACTTAAATTGGATTGTAACGCGTTAATGGAGTTTGAAAAAGGAAGGGAGAGAGAGAGAGAGAGAGAGAGAGAGAGAGAGAGAGAAGTTGTTACTTTACTTCTGACCCACATTCCAGAGGCACTTTTGTCGAGCTAGAAGAATCGCACGTGCGGATCCAAGTGGAATGCTCGGAAGAACAAAGGCAGCTGGCACGAACTCTCGGGCGTTTATAACTCGATCGACTGCGAATCATGTTGATTTAATCGAGTCAGACATAGTGAGAGAGACGAAGTTAAAAAGATTTACGAGGACGGGTATGCGTCTCCATATTTTTTTTTCTCCTCTTTCTCTCTCTCTCTCTCTCTCTCTCACTCTCTCTCTTTCTTTTTTATTTTATTTTATTTTATTATATTTCACAAAAATCCTTTCAAGATCGAGCTTAAAGAAAATATATGCCGATGACAAAGACAACGACGATGACAATAATAATAATGATGATGATGACGATGACGATGACGACGACGTCGACGACGACAACGACGATGATGATGTTGATGATGATGAACAGCTTTATAGAAAAATAATTTGGTACGTTCGTTGCAGTTCTTTTTAATTTTTTGTTATCCTTTTTTGTTTTTGTTTTGTTTTTCATTCAATTTATAAAATCAAAATCAATTTGTTAAACGCGTTCGTACACGCGATTATTATTATTACTTTGAAGAGAAAAATAACAAAGACTCGATATGTCATACTTATATCTTTGTTGTAATAAATGGGGAATTGTGATAGCAATGTAATTACGAGTACGCGTAGTATCCCAAAGAAAAGACAAAAGATGCGAAAAAGAAGATGTGGGTGCGCGTGCGCGTACAATGATGATGATGATGATGACGATGATGATGATGTACATACATACATATATATGTACCAGTATAGTATATACGTATACGCGTTTTTATCGTTAAGCTTTCAATACTGCTTTTGTCCTCCCGATACTCGTTAACGAGTTTAAACACAAAGCGTAATGCGGAAGGGAATGTACCGATGGCCGATTTGAACGAATCTATCGTGACCTTGTCACACAAGAGAATAATGATTATGCAACTCGTGTTAATACATAAAACATGATTCGAGAAGTTGCCAAGAGAGTAGTTGGCCGTTGTTTATATTTTTAGAATTTAATGACGACGTTAACTCTCGATTATTATTATTATTATTATTATTATTATTATTATTATTATTATTATTATTATTATTATTAAATCATTACTGTTATGTTTAGAAACTTGAACTAATCGGCTTTACACAATTTGATTCCATTAGAATAAGATGTTTCTTCGGGATGAATTTTTTTTTCATTTTCTTTTTTCTTTTCTCTCTCTTTTTTTTTTTTTTTTCTTTGTAACTCGTACACATTTAAAATATGTCGAAAGCTTTGGGAATGATTTATGAACGTGAAATTCCTTTTGTTTCAATCCTTATAATATCCGTAAATATAATTTGTGTAAATGAAATTAAACGCATATATATATATATATATATATATATATATTTCTAGTGCTATCGATCGATAGTGTAAACATCGTCGAGTAATACGCCGACGACGTCCCGTTGAAGTCTCATTTCAAGACGAGTTTACTTTTAGTAACCCGTCCTAGAAATTTAAAAGAGAAAATGAAATACGAGATGACTCTCTCTCTCTCTCTCTCTCTCTCTCTCTCGTGTCAGTCATTCCACCTTCGTCGTAATCATCAGTTTGACGTCGTGGGTGGTTCGAAGTTTCTGATTAAACATTTCAAACTTTACTCTATTAATAATACTACTACTACTACTACTACTAATAATAATAATAATAATAATAATAATAATAATAATAATAATTATAATAATAATAATTATAATAATAATAATAATAATATATTTTCCAACGTTCTCGCGTAAGTTTTTTTTTTTCGTGATAATATCCAAAAATATATTCCCATTACATCGTGCGATCTCTCCATCCCTCCCCCATTCCCCTTCCCCGAACGGACGAAGTTAAAAATTCTATGCAATTTTTCTTTATCTTTTTTTTTTTTTTTTTTTTTATGCGATCGAACGAGATCATCAAATGTTTCGCGTTGACGGTTCAAATTGAGAATAATTGCGATACGACTAGAAAGTACGACGATAAGGATAAATAACATCGATACCGGCGATTAAACGGGAGTTGTCGGGACGTAAAAAAAAAAAAAAAGGAAAAAAGAAAAAGAAAACAAAGAAAAAAGGATAATAGATGATAAGATCAGCCTGTGAAAGATTGGGAGATAGTAATAATTAAACGTAAATAATGAATTCTCGTACGAAAGACGTTCTTCGAGTTAGAATCTCAATAGCTACGAAATTCAATATTAAATCGCGAGTGGCTTTCTATGTAACATTAGTCGATGATCGTGCGCAAGGACGACGGGCATCTTATGGTAGTAAGTAATCTCCAAGATCGTAGTCATTGTTCACGAAGTAAGAATAAAACTAAGAGGAGAAGGAAAAGGAGGAGGAGGAGGAGGAGGAGGAGGAGGAGGAGGAGGAGGAAGAAGAAACTTTCCTTTTTAGCGTTTCTCTACCTTCTTTCAAGTTACTTACCTCAGACGTTACAATCAGCCACCTACGAGGTGGTATGTATATACGGGCTTAACATACACGAGGGGCAACATTATAAATCACCTTTCACAATTCGCTTTCGCCTGTATCTTAGGTGAGGGAATAAGGAAGGGAACGGTTTTTGCTGGCGCCGGAAAACACATTGTCCGTTAACCCTTTAAAAGCTTTTATCGTTACTTCATTTAAATCAATTTCTTTTTTATTATTATTATTATTATTATTATTATTATTATTATTATTGTTATTATTATTATTATATTTCTCTACGACATATCATACGTATTGTATTAACGCGAAGTCGAAGTGATTTAAAGTGAAAGAGATTTAAAAAAAAACAAAGAAATAAATGAAATGAAGAGAGGGAAAGATTTAATGATTTGATTTCTTCTTTTTTTCCTTTCTCTTTTATTTATTCTCATTTTCCTTTCTTCTTGGTTTTTAGAATCTCTACTATTTACATACTTGACGCTTCTTTTATAGTCTTGTTTTACTATTATTATTAATATTATTATTATTATTATTTATGTATATATCTTGTTAATACGTAATGTCTACCGTATTAAATGTATATATTTAAAAAACAAAAAGATGTATAATACGCGATGTAATAAATTTCACGTTTTTTTTTTTTTTTTTTTTTTTTTTTTTTTTATAAATTTAGGTCGACGATTAGAATCTCTCCATGCATATTTAAATTAAAGATTAACATTGCTTTAATAATTCCTTGTTAATTTAATTTATGCTAATATACCGCAGTAATAAATTACAATGTTGAGAATACATCAAGATATATATATATATATATATATATATATATATATATCATTGATAATGATAATAATAATATTATACAATACTTCGGTATGAATGATCGTGCACATAATAAGAATATAATAAATATCGTGCGAAAGAGGGGGAGGGGGAGAGGATTTTTTTCCCCTATTTATTTTTTTCTCTCTCGAAAGGAAGTTGCGTTATACTAAGATGGATATAATAGTCATAGATAAATAAATATGTAAGATGGTAAATATGAATCAGCAATGGGCAACTTGTCTTAAATCGTCATAATTGAAGTAATAACCGAGGGTAGAGCCATGATGTTTGTCTTACAATTGGAACGCGTTCCGGGAACATTGAATTAATGTCTGCCCTCGATTCAACCGAATGTAAAGTAAACTTGTGCAGAAATTGTGCGAGCAATCCTCATATAATTTATGATACCTTCGTTTGAAATCATTCTTACGAAGTCATCTTTCGCTAGCTGGTATGCGTCCCATATCGAAGTGACATAATTTCAGGATATAAAGAGAGAGAGAGAGAGAGAGAGAGAGAGAGAGAGAAAAGAAAAAAAGAAATCATCATACGATCGCATACACAGGGTGTCCCTCTGTATTTTTTCTTTCCTCCTTTTATTTATTTATTTTTTTTTTTTTTTTTTTCATAACGAAACGAACATTTCTCGTTTTATCATCATTAACAGTATCGATTATTCAATCGATAAAAATTGAGGGACGAAACGAGTCACTAGCTCTCTATCTCTCTCTTTCTCTCTTTGTATATACGGGTATATAAAATTTAATGAAGTCGTTGTTATATTCGAAGTATCGAAAACAAGCGATAAATATCGATTCTCTCTCTCTCTCTCTCTCTCTCTCTCTCTCTCTCTCTCTCTCACTCTATCAATCTGTCCGTTTGATTGTCGAGAGAATCAGTATTACAGTGGCGCGAATATCTCTCTCTCTCTATCTCTCTCTCTCTCTCGTGTATGTATGTCGTTTTAAATTCATGATCGATTCGAACCTTTCCATAAACTCCCCTTCCCATCCCCCTTCCCATCTTGACCCCCTGTATGTGCGAGCGTGCGTACGTGCGTGCATGCGTGCGTACGATTGTGTGTATGTGTGTGTGTGTGTGTGCATTCGGTCAGGCCCGTACATACGTCCGATATTTCCGAGATGTCGTAAACGTCATCGTAAATTGTTTTGCCACCTTTCGGATTATCCATTGGTTCTATATTTCCCTTTAAATCCGAAGCGAAAGTGCTTCCGTGTCTCTCTGTGCGATTACTCGATTAAAATTTCATATTTTCAAACGGTCAAGGGTTTCCCACAGGATAGATAAAATCGTTTAGTCAGCTTGGCAATTTCGAGCTTTGAAAATCTACTGATATGTGACTAGGAGGGTATCTTCCTCCTTCTCTTTTTTCTCGTCTTTTTTCTTTTTACTTGTTTCTTTATTTCCTTTTTCTTTTTCGCTCATCGAATTTAAATTGAACGTACGTACATACCACGCGTGTAACGTATCGATAAAGACCCGCTGCACATTTCGATTAGAAATTCAATGCAATTTATTTGTCGTTGGAATTTATTTCGAATAGAAATTCGATGCAATTGATTCGTTCGTTTGCTTTTTTCTTTTTTCACTTTCTTTCTTTTTTTTTTTTTTCGTCATCTCCAAAAACGTCGACGCGTAGAGTATAAGAAAGAAAGAGAGAACGAAAGAAGGAAGGAAGGAAGGAAAGAAAGAAAAAAATTTTTTTAAATATATGATAATAAAACGGATACAACTCGAGCTATCGATATCGACTTGGTAAGATAAAATATCAACGTACGCTTCCGACAGTAGAGAAACATCGACGTTTACGATCGCGTCTCCTGCGTGTTATGCGGAGGATATATATAAATATATATATATATATATATTATACACACACACACACACACATATATATATGTAAAGAATGTACCGTTGCATCGTCGAGATGCAACTGTCATTGAAAAAAACGTCCTTACGATCGTTACAACTGCGCGTCTGTCCCCTCTCCTCCCCCCTTTCCCCTAACTATCCCTCATCCTTAACTTCGAGAAAAGTTACGCGTCAGGAGTGGCCTACACTGCACGAGAATAATAATAATAATAACAATAACTATAATAATAATAATAATAATAATAATAATAATAATAATGATAATAATAATAACAATAAGAAGAAGAAGAACAGAAAAACATATATAAAAGGAAAATAGGCGGAACACCATCATCGTCACGTACGAGTGAATTACGATTTTCCATAAAAAAATCCTATTCCTCGTTGCCTCTCATGCTCATACTCGCTCTCTCTCTCTCTCTCTCTCTCTCTCTCTCTCTCTCTCTCTCTCTCTCTCTCTCTCTCTCTCTCTCTCTCTCTCTTTCTCTCTCGCATATCGTGAGGATATCCCTAATGGTTGGCGATAGAAAAGAAAATAAAAAGCAATATTATATCCATGAGATTTTATTTGGATTATAAATAAAATAGTATAACTTAAAATGAGATATAAAGTAATATGAAATAAAACTATAAATTGAAATATTGATATTAATCGCTTCATTTGCATTATAAAACAATAGAATAATAAAAGTATAATTAATAAAAAAAAAATAAGTATAATAATTATTACTATTATCAATTATTATTATCGTCATATAATTTTATATAATAACATAATTCAGTTATACTATAAAATAATATAATTTTCGTAGGCTCAATCCGAAAAAGAAAAAAACTTGGAGACATAAAATGTTTCTATTATTATTCATGCAAATGTTTTCTTTATGTAAATTCGTGAATCAGGATTATAATAATAACAACAACAACGATAACGACAACAATAATAGTAATAATAATAAAGTTCACACTCGGGTGACGGATAAATGGAATAATTGTGGCTATAAATAGAAAATTGATGGAAAAAAAAAAAAAACAAGTAATGGCATATCGATGACGTCTATTAATTCCATCATCTCCGCCCTCCCCTCTCTACCACCTCCCTCCCGCACTCCAAACACCGATTCGATTACGCAAGCGTATTACCACTAAAAACATCCAACTAGATTATTTATTGCAGTTGCAATACGTTCATACATACACATATGTCGTTTAGAACGCTCGTTGTGTATATGGTCGTGCTATGGCTTACGCACATTTCCAGTGAAAATGCTAATAAATTTGCCGGCACGCATCTCTTTAACGCCACACCTCAAATTGTATGTATCGTCGTCCCGTTCCCGACGTTGAAAATCGTGCAATACCTCTTTAAAACACTTTTCCCATACCGCGTGCTCCTTTTAACGTGCGAAACGAAAGAGAGAGAGAGAGAGAGAGAGACATAAAGGAAAAATAAAAAAAGAAATCGTGCAAATTCGATAACTTTTATCGTCGAATTATTATTACGCGATTGTGATTTTGAAAGAAAGAAAGAAGAAAACAAAAAATATCCAAAAATTGAAATCGTCCCATATGTGAATTTCGTCGACGTAATAACTCGAATGAAACTATCGTTAATTAAACTTGCATAACGCGCGTGCACGCACACACACACACACACACACACACATATATCGATCGTATACGAATATAATCTAGAAACTTAACAATTAGACCGTACGATTCAATCGGTATAATAATTTTGAATGTTAATGCGAATTCAAACGAATATTATATCGATATATAGCGTTGCATCGCATAAAGTCGTTGTGAAATGACCTTGCACACCTTACCTTAAGCATTTAACGTCTAATGATCGTTAATGACGATTGCTTTGCCAACGATTAAACGCGTACGTGTACGTACGTATTGTACGTACGTACCCAGTTCGTCGGGCAAACGAACAACGAGATTGTTCAATGGTGATACCGGTGGTCATATAAGCTCGAGCTATTTGCCACGGTGGGTGTTGGTATGCGTTCTCCTACGCTACCAACGAGAATTGATGTTTCCGACGATTATACTTTAAACGCCCTTCTTCCTCGGTCGAGGAAGGCGGAAATCAAGACAAAAGTTACGTGTATAAATTATAAACGAGCGCGCGCGCGCGCGCGCGCGTGTGTGTGTGTGTGTGTGTGTAAGTTTACGTTTTATTTTTACGCGTTATTTGTGTACCTGTGTACGTACGCGTTCGTTTGTACGTATAAACGTATATACGTGTTCGTTTGTATGTACGTCTGCTGTTGTACGTATTTACGTGTTTTTGTATAAATGTACGACCATCGGCAACGATCGCTTAATCTTTTTCTTCTTTTCTTTTATTATTTTTCTTTTTTTTTTCTTTTTCTTTTTTTCTTATTTCGATTCGATCATATTTATAACGATTTCACTCATAATTTTATATATTGAATTACGAAATTACCTAACGAACGAATACACACAGGTGTATTGCATGGCACAAGTGTATTCGTTCACACATACGTATATTAGATTGTCACGTTGTGTAAAATACATATTAACGAACTCCAGGAAGTGATTAATATCAAACGTGAACACTCGTACTTATCGAGTTTCTCTCTCTCTCTCTCTCTATCTCTCTCTCATTCCGTATCTTAGCCGACTGAAATTAATTGCACAATGGCATTCGCATCTTCATCGTAGAACATAGTCGTCGATTATTCGCGATTATGGCCAGTCTTTGATCCTTGACCGGTGAATCGGTTACGAGGTCAAAGAGGAAATACGAGTCCTCCGGCACGTACATACATACATACATACATACATATGTACGTATGTACGTATGTACAATTCTTGATAGTATCTCCTTCTTTCTCCTTCCTTTTTTGCCCTTTTCTGTCTTCTTCTTTTTTTTTCTTTTTTTACTTATTTCTTTCTTTCTTCTTTTTTTCCTAGTTGTCGCAAAAGATTTTATAAACGATCATATTAGCATAATCATAGCTAATAACATCTTCAAAGTCTTCGTCATTATGAGATATCTTTTATTAATCGTAATGATAATGATAATGATAATAATAATAATAATAATAATAACAAGGAATATATATATATATAATATATGTAATTATTTGAGAAACAATAAGAAAAATTTTGAATGATCGAAATTTACGAATATTAAATCACGCATGAGGAATAATCGTGTACATAAAATGAAGCAATCCACGATTTATGTTATACATATACACACACATATATATATATATATATATCTTTTTTTTTTTAACAAAAATATAAAACATAAAATATATCCTCGAATGACAATCTCGTACTCGTAGATTAATTTATTAATTTGTTTCTAACGTGGCCTTGCCATCCTCTTTGTAAGGAGTTAAAAACCCGTTTATCATTTCACCCTTTAGTATGAGTATGTCTCCTTCGAACACCTGATCCGTATACATCATCCTTTTGTCTAGACCCGTTCAAACCCCCCACGATGATTTAACTTACGAATTAATCAACCGACGAACCGACGTTTCGTTTCTCGGCCCTCGCTCATTATTCTTCCTCTACCGTGGTCAGATAAATTGCAGCAGTTAATTACGGGGAGTACATGTTCAGGAACGTTGCAGTAAAGAAAAAAAAAAAAAAAAGAAAAAAGAAAAAGAAAGGAAGAAGAAGAAGAAGAAGATAGAAGCTCGTGTGAAGGACTATTATGTATATGCCATAACTTCTTCCTAAAGAATTTTTTCTTTTTCTTTTTTGTTTCCTTTTTTTTCTTTTTCTTTTGTTTTCTTTTTTTGTTTAACGTGGCCTTTTACATTTCCCTTTTTCTAATTTTTTTTTCTTTTTTTTTTTCACCGATGAAACATATTAAAGAACACGCAACGGTTCGAGCGGGGGATGGGAATAGAGGGGAGGGGGATGACACTCAAATGCGTCCGTTTCAATTCATACGTCGTTATTACTTTTCTCTCCTCTTGTCTCGTTCTTTTTTTCTCCTTTCTCAATTTCTCAAATTTCTTCACCCTTCATTTATCTATCCTGTTTCGATATCATTTTATTATTTTATTAGAATTTATTATACCATTTATTATGTCATTTCGATTTATTTTATTAGAAAAGAAAAAAAGGAAATACATATACAATATATATATGCACGATTTCGAAGAGTTGATTGTCGTCGATAAGAAACATGATATTTTGTAATAAGGGGTAAAAGAAAGAAAGGAAAAAAAAAAAAAAAAAAGAATTGTTATCGAGAGACATTGACAAAAAATGTCGGGTGCGATCGGACAAGTCGGTCGGAGATTGAAAAGGATAAAAAAGAAAAAAAAAAAAAAAAGAAGAAGAAAAAAAAAAGAAAAAGAAAAAGTAGAATATGACGTGTAAACGAATTTAATTTACGGAAATATAGTGAGAAAATTTGTTCGGGGTGGGAGGTGGGTGGAGGGTGGTGGAGGAGGGAAACCAGGTCGACGAAGTAGTACATCTCTTCTTCTTCTTCTTCTTCTCCTTCTTCTTCTTCTTGTCCATTTGAAATTCCTTGAAATCCGTCGGCGGTGCTTTGATTCTTAGCGTCGGCCTAGAAAACAGCGTCAAACCGCGCGCCTCGGCGCGAGTATGCTCGCTCGGCTTATTAATAATTATCCAAGTCCAAGACGTGTTGTGCCGAGCCGGAATCGTCGAGTCGAGTCGAGACGCGAGCAAAGCGGAGCGGAAAGGAACGGAAAGTAACGGAGCGGACTATCCATTGCTGGCTCGATTAAAAGCACGATCTGCATATTTCAAGCTTATCTTCCTTCTTTGTAATGAGCAAGAAACGAGTATGTCGTCGTCGTCGTCGTCGTCGTCGTCGACAGTAGTCGTTGAGCGTGGGTCTATCGAGGAGTCGATTCAGGTTAATTATTGTTGTGTGTACTGAGAAAACGGATGCCGCCTGAGAAAAAGGGAAAAAGAAGTAAGAGAAAAGTAGAAAACAAAAAGGAGAAATATTGCGACGCTATTTTCGGATTTATTGGAGATTTCTTTCTTTCTTTCTTTCTTTTTCTTATTTTTTTTTCTTTTTTTTTTTTCTTTTTTCATCGTTCTTTTTTATCAAGAAGAAATAACAATTGTTTCGCTCGCACATACTTCGCTCATTTTTTGTTTTCCGTGATTCTTTTTCTATTTTTTTTATTCTTTTATTTATTTATTTTCTTCTCTTTTTTTTTTTTTTTTTTTTTTTTTTTTTTTTTTTTTTTTTTTTTTTTTTTTAACTAGATCTAGAAATTATTTCAGAACGTTTCTTCAAAGCACACGTTATTCAAGTTACGAAGTATCCTCTAGTATTTTCTCTCTCTCTCTCTCTCTCTTTCTCTCCTGCATTTTTCTTTTTTTTTTCTTTCTTTCGTTCCCCGTATTGGACTTTTAAATGCGATTTCTTCGAGGGGTGAGTGAGTGGGTGGGTGGGTGGTTGATGGGATGGGTTTTGTAAAAGAGAAAATGTTTTGTCGTTGAGAAAAATTAGGGACATCGCTTGGATCCTTTTTTCTTTTCTTTTCTTTTTTTTTTTTTTTCTTTTTAGATCGTCGAATCCGTTCTTTTTTTCTTTTCGGTTGTCCTTCTTCTATTTTCCGTTTCTTTTTCTTTTATTCTTTATTCATTTATTTATTTATTTTTTTTTTTCTATTTCTTCGTCTCTTACAAAGCATTTCGTAGGAGCATTACAAATATTTTCACCCTTTTCTTTTCGCGCACACACACACACACACACACACACAACAGACACGCCTTTCAGCGGCAGCCTCTTTTCGCGCAGACACGCTCGAGCGTGACTCATATTCTTGATTATCGTGCGATGCACGGCTGACACGATTTGTCGTACGTACTTATACTGGCTAGTAGCGGAGAAACGTGGAAAGTCCCACGATCGTTAGTCAGAAAGTAACTGACTGCCGCGATGATTCGTAATCGTGAAAGAAAGTAAACTGGAACGCCTCTTCTTTTCCGTGTGATTTTGCTACGTCTTCTTAGCGACTGACTTCGCGCTTTTTGACTTCTGACACGGATGACAAACGGCACGGGAAATTATTTATTCGAGTATACCACTGACTCGATCGAAATTCTACGATGAAACAAATTCAATTCAATTGAATCCAATTAAATTCGATCAAATTAAATCAAATTCAATTAAATTAAATATCGGCAATTTATCGTTGATTAACGCGCTTAATATCTTATTTCTGTTTTAAGAAAAAAAAGAAAAGATAACAAAGGGAAAATTAAAAAAAAAACAAAAAAAAAAACTGCTTTTATTTTCATTTCCGTCCTACCGATATCTATTTATTTGTTTGTTTATTTGTATTTTAATTTGTACCTCTGAGAAATAAAAGTCAGCGAACGAAAATGAACGTAAAATTTATCGTCGCATATATATATATTTATTTATTTAAATTTTCTTTCGTTCGGTGGATAAATAATTTAATTCGATTCGATTCGATTCGATTCGATTTGATTTGATTTGATTCGATATCGCGAGAATAGTTTTTCTTTCCCGATATACGTTAATAATTATTCTACCGTAACATTGAAAGTGAATCCTTACAGGTGTTTTGGCAGTACACGCTACTTTCGGTGTTCTCAGAATCGAGCTTGTTCCACTTAAGAAATCGTTTTCGTTGCCAACATGGCCAACTCTTTTGCAAACATTGACCGCGTGATACAGCCTTTGATAATAATAAGACTGTCTTGCAAGATATAGCGAACTCTAAAGGCACGTTCAGTAATATTGCAAAGATACGATCGTGCTCGAAGGTAAAATGGATAAATTAAAATACAAAAAAAAAAAAAAAAGAAAAGAAGAACTAAAAGCGAGAGAGAACAACGATAAGGGAAAAGAGAAATAGAGATGGAACGTCCCGCTCGTTGCTTAGACTCGTTCGTTAGATGCTTAGACGAGAATATGAAGAAGAAGAAGAAGAAAAAAAAAGGTAAGAAGAGAAAAAGGAGTGAGAGAAGAAAGAAAAGAAAAGAAATACTTCTTCGTAGTTTTGTTGTGTCGTGAGAATAATGAAAACATGCGCGCGGCGATTCGATTATCGTAACAAAACTAGTCGTTTATATGAATCACATAACGTTTTACGATCGCGTCTCTTCTACCGATTCGCGGAGGCGTTTACCCGAAGGTCAGAACAACTGAAATGATATCGAACGATCGATTTAACGACGCCATTGTCGGGAAACGTAATTCATAGTTTTATTACCGTACTAGAATAGAGACATCGACGATTTCAAGTTGCATCGTTTAGCGTGCGACTTATTTATTGCAATTTGCAAGAGAATTGCGTACAATCTTTTTCTTGTCTTTTTTCCTTTCTTTAATTCTTTTTTTCTTCTTTTTTTGCTATTTTTTTTTTTTTTTGTTCCTTCTTCGCTTCGAATAAAAATCATACGTCGAACGGATGATAATAGATCGATTTTCCAAGTACTCTCAAAAGAAATATCGTCTAATGGGCGCGTGCTTTTGATAACATCGAAGGAAGGGAAAGGCGATTTTCGTCAAGGGGAGGGGAGGGGGTGGGTGGGGTGGGTGGGGGGGGGGGAAGAGAGAGGAAAAAAAAAAAGGAAAAGGAAAGAGAAAAGAAAAACGAAATACTTTTAATTCTGCGAAACTATGCGACAAATTATTGACCGTATCGTTACGCTTTTATCTTATCCTCGACAATTACGACAAAACTTTTGCCATTAGTCTTAATGACCAATGCAAATGTAAACTTATTAGTACTCGTTGGGCTCGTTTCTCTACTATTTGTCTTTATAGCTCTGTCGTTTGCTATTTATTCCCCCCTAGCCTTCTCTCTCTCTCTCTCTCTCTCTCTCTCTATCTCTCGTAAATCCTAAGTGTTTCCACGATACTATCTATATCTATCTATCTATCTATCTATATTTATTTATCTGTATATATATATATATATATATATATATATATATCTTTCCTTCTATCTTTTCCTTTGTAGTAATCTCCCTTCTATCCAGGTTAAACTAAACGAAAAAAAAAAAAGATAAGGGACGAAGAAAAAGACAAGAAAGAAGAGAGAGAAAGGGAAAAAAAGAAACGAGTCTAGACTAGACCATTGAAATAACCCATACAATCTTGAACGCGGCGTCAATGGAGATCGTAAAGTCCATTACCGGAACGTGCTGGCTCCAGCGTCAATCTAATCGTTGATTGACAGAACATCTTAGACGAGAGAAGAAAATTGTGTTGTGGAAATTTCTAAAAGTAACGATAAGAGAGAAGTACGATCTCTCTCTCTCTCTCTCTCTATCTCTCTATCTCTCTCTATCTCTATCTCTCTATCTCTATCTCTAACTGGGTCAAAGAAAATCGATGAGACATTACGGAAATGAAGTATGAAAGGAGAAAAAGTTTTTCGAAAAAGAAAAAAAGGAACAGAAAAGAAAAGAGAGAGAGAGGAAGAAGAAATTCTTTCCGTCCTCTCTACGAAAACGCACGGAAAAGAAATGGATCCGCAAGAGTTTTTTTTACGAGCGTGTCTGTCTGTCGTTAACGCTGGGCAAGCGAGATGCCAATAAAATTTAGCCATCTATTGCAAAACCCTTACTTCTGGTTTGCTTTCGTCACTTTTATATTGTAGCGTATAATGTATGCGAAATTTGAGAAGGATTGCAATATCGCAAAATTGCTTAGGCACGTACTTAAATATACGAAGAGAGAGGAGAGGAGAGGAAAAGGAAAGAGAGGAAAAAGATTGTAACGATTAATCGTAAATCTTAAATAAATATTACATCTCCATAATGAATGAATATCAAAAGCATAAATTTTATTAATATATTTATATATATATATATATATATATATATATATATATATATATATATATATATTTCATGAAGAAGAAAATAATATAAAAAGGGGACAACCAAGCATAAAATGTAATTCCAAGCTCGCAATAATCGAGACATAAAAAACAGTTTGAAAGATCATCGTGATCATTAATCAAGACGGATATCGAAAGTGATTGAAATGACTAAATTAGCACCGGCCTTGCGTCTATTTCCGTGCGTTAATTACGAGCCAGTAAGTATATTCATACCTACGTACATGTATACGTACGTGCATGCATACATACATACATACATACATACATACATACATACATACATGCGTATATATAATGTACGTACATACGCTCTCTCTCTCTGTCTGTCTCTCTTTCTCTCTCTTACACACACACACACACACACACACACACACACACACACACACACACACACACACACACACACACACACACACACGCGCGCGCGCGCGCACGCACGCACGCGCTCACACACACACAGACATATACATATATTCATAGATAAGTACATAACTCGTGTGATGTAACGCACGATGCACAGAAAACATTTGAAAGTGACGTTTTACGATCGAACTAACGCATATGCGCGAGACGAACTATAAAAAAAAAAAAAAGAAAAGAGAAGAAAGAAAAAAAAATAACGAAAAAAATAAAAAGAAGTAAGGAACGGAAAAGGAAAAAAGGAAAAAATAATTCCGTTCGCATGGCTATGGAAATATCCATTATTCCTATTAGTAGACAATTTTGTAATCCCGACAGTGATCGGCGGTGCGAGATGAAGATGAAGATGAAGATAAAGGAAAAAGATAAAGGAAAAGAAGGAGGAAGAAATTAAATGAACAAAGAAACAAACAAATCAATAAATAAATAAATCTATGCAACTCGTTGCATCGACCAAGTTTAAACGTCGTGGGTGTATAAGAGATAGGTGACGAACTCTTTTTCGCGAGGTCGTTCTGTTATTCTTAAAAGGTCGACTTATAAATCATTCATAAGGGACTTGTGTAACGAGTCGTGATTAATTATTATTATATCTCTTTCTCTCTTTCTCTCTTTCTCTCGTTCACACGCACGCACACGAGCGCGCGCGCGAATATGCATGAGATAGAAAAATCGGTGAGAGCAACCGTGTGAAACGTTAGGCACAGGCCCAACGTTTCTTCTCGCTTTTCTCGTCTATCAAACTCGACGTTTAAGCTATCATCTCTCTCGGCTGACTAATTATCACAAGTCCCGAGACGAATTAAGTACGGTCAAAAGTTGTACTCAGGATGTAAGGGATGTACCAAAGATCCAAACGAGCAGCTTATCTTTGCCCTCGATCTCCTCTTCTCCTCATCCTTTTCCTCCTCTTCCTTTTTTTCTCCTTCCTCTCTTCTTCTTGTTCCTCTTAATCGTTTCTCTCTTTGCTTTACCGGCAGAATGCATGTAACTTAAGCACGCTTCAAAGACGTTGAAGCGACTTATTATTCTTCCCTTTATCTCTTGTCATTAAAAGCCTCTCGCGACGTTATTTGCATTTGCTCTCGGTAGTGAATGTTTTCTTTAACGGATCTCAAATCGATTAGATTCGAGATGGATGAACTTGATATGAAATGAATGTATGCACATTAATGTATACGGAATGTTAACGTGTATGTATTAATGTATACAGGGTGTCTCAGCTAAAGGAGGCCGCCTAAATATTTTCTTCGTTTTTTTTTTATTTTTTTTATTTTTTTTTTTTTATGATGCGACAAACTTTCATGGCATACTATTGAATGGTTTAAAAAGAGGTATGTTGTGAAAGGAATAATTGTTTTTTACGTCACTTTTTATGAATTTTTTTAAGGTATTGTTTTTTTTTTTTTTTTTTTTTTGAAAGTATTTTTTACCCTGTAAGCATGTATCTTTTTATATTGCGGCCTCCTTTAGCTGAAACACCCTCTCTGTGTATATATATGTATATATACATAGATGAGCTGTTCGCAAGCCAAATCGATCAACTCCACTTTCAAAACTCGAATTTTGTTTTAATTTACGTGTCAAAGCACTTGACGATGGAGTCTCCTCGCTTTTTATATTCGTAATAATAAATTTCCCCGATGGCCGTTATTTAATACCTATAAAAATGGCCAAATTTATTTGCCCATAGAAATGAAAAGTAATATATTTCAGTGACAACGATTATTCTAAGACTGATTTTTATCTTATTCAGCTTTTTTCTTTTTTTTTACGCGGGTTAATGAAAGCCCACGTCTCCGTTTACACATTTCGAAATATGTTTATTTGAATTTATATTTCAAAGTGAATTTTAAATAGCAATTTATATTATTACATTTCATATCACATTTCTTCGCTTTTTGTTTTATCGAGTTAATCGATTTGCCGAGTGAGAGGCTCGTATGCATACATATATATATATGTATATATGTTAATGTACGTGCACGGATGGATACATGTGTACGATGATAAGTCAAATCAATTGATAGTATTAACGTTGATTTATAATAAACAAACGAATGAGATGATCAAAATGTTTTTATCTTGAAACGATCGAAAACATTACGATCGAAGAAATCGTAGCGAAAAAGGGATATGAAAGAGGTGAGGGGTTATTGTCGTTGATCAACAAAGAAAGCAAAGAAAAAAGAAAAAAAAAACAAAAAAGGAAGTCAACGTTAAAAGGTCAGAGACGAAAGATTTCTTAGAAAAGCTGTAAGAAAGAAGAAAATTTTCTCTCGACTCTCAAACTGCGAGACACGGTAAAAGAAGAAAACTTCGTTATCGACGTGGAACCAAATGTAGAGAGATAAAATAAAAGCACAAAAAAAAAAAAAAAAAAAAGAAAAGAAAAAGAATATAAAGAAAAGAATAACAACGCATAGAAAAGAGGTTAACGTTTGAACGTGCGTTAATTAAATATGGCGAAAGCGAAGAAAGCGACGGTCGCATTACAGAGCGAGGTCAACAACGAGAAGGATTGGCAGGAACTGTTAGACAGGCCCGGTCTAATATTAGTTGACGTTTATTCCGAATGGAGCGGACCTTGCGTAGCGATGATCGGTATTTTACGAAAAATCAAAATGGAGGTCGCCGGAGAGGCGATAACGTATGCGATAGCAAAGAACGACCAGATCGAGGATTTACGAAGATTTCGTGGGACGAGCGAACCCGTATGGATGTTCCTTCAGAATGGTAAAATGGTTAATCTCGTGTTCGGTGCCGACGGGCCGTTGTTGCAAAAAATGTTGTTGGCCGAGTTTCGAAGGGTACAGGAGGACGTTCCGCCCGTTTGGGAAATATCACCGGATCGCCGTGGTCCCAAAGAGGAACTTCAATGGCAAAAGAAGGAAGCCGAAAGGTGGAAAGCGATTTGTCATTCTTTTTTATTTTTTCTTTGTTTGCTTGTTCGTTTCGTATCGTTTTTGCAAATAATTTTAATATTATGTATCGTGGAAAAGTGAACCTACGTATGTACGTTTATGGATGGCGAGATTTTTTACTACTTTTACGAACTTTTATTTATTTATTTATTTTTTATTTATTTATTTTTTTTTCCCCCTCTCGTACGAACAAAAACAAAGTTCTTGAGATTAAATACATCCACGCTCTCTCACTCTCTTTCTCTCTCTCTCTCTCTCTCTCTCTCTCTCTCTCTCTCTCTCTCTCTCTCTCTCTCTCTCTCTCTCTTTCTTTCACTTTCATCGCGTTAACGTTAAGACGACGTCTATCTAAGATGAAAATTATTTTACGAAAGAATATTGATCGAGGATAAGATGAAGGAGGAGAAGGAAGCCAAGGAGAGGGAAGAATACGAAAAGTTTATGGCACAAATGACGTTGGAACTTAGCGAATCTATAGTCGTAGTTATGTATCCGTGGGTATTTAAGGACGAGCAAGGGAATCCAAAGATCAAAATGCAATGCCCACCTTATACGGAATTGATACGGGATCTTTTACGTCAGATATTCGATGCACAAGATGAATTAAGGATACAGCTTGACGAGGAAATGATAAGGAAAATGTTCGTTGAGAGTGACGTCGTAATTACGGACGAAATTGTCGCAGGTGTCGCGTAAACAACAACAAAAAATAACAAAAAAAAAAAATGATAAGATACACGCGATTCGAAAGAACGACGTTATGAGGAACTCGATTATTATTTTTATTATTATTATTATTATTATTATTATTATTATTAGTATTAATTATCATCGATAGTTCGATTATTGTATATTATTATTTTTTTTATTCTTTTTTTTTTCCCTTTTTTTTCTTTTTTTTTTTTAGGCTTGACCGACGGCAAATGTATGGCAATTAGAATGAAAAGTAGACCACCGCCGTTCGATTGGCCGGTCCCT
>OU964976.1:3381573-3401573 GCA_918808275.2 Dolichovespula sylvestris
ATATTCGTTCACGAGCGTCAAAGTTTCGTTCCATTGTAAAATCCAACGAATGATTCAGTGATCGTTTTTTTTATTATTTTTTTTTTTGTTTTGTTTTTGTTTCTTTTCTTTTTCCTCTTTCTCTTCTCTCGTCCTTTTTTTCCCCCATTTGTAGGAAGAATTGAGAAAGTAAGAAGGGAAGCCTGAATTTTTCCGATTTAGTATTCTAAAGAAAAAAAAAGAAAAAAAAAAAAAGAAAAAAAGAATAAATGAATCGTCCACTTCGCCATTTATTTTCGCTATACCGCGAATATCACTTCTCCTTTTCTTTTTATTTTTAATATTCACATATCTCATGGTGGGGGAGTGTGTGTGTGGGGGGGAGGGATTGTTTAACGACTACGCTTGAAAAATCTAAGAGTCATTTTCGTTTCTTAGCTTCGTTTCCTTCGTTTTTTCGTTTTTCGAAGAAACTGATTTTCATCTCTCTCTCTCTCTCTCTCTCTCTCTTTTATAGAAAAAATTAGTCACGTTTCTTTTCTCTATTTTCATTTCTTTATTTCCTTCTTCTTTTCTCTTTTTGTTTTTCTCGTTTCATAGAGAGAAGTAAATCAATTGATAAAGAGAACGCGTTGGCCACTTCGTAAACAAGAAATATTCGTGTATAAGAAGAAAGAAAAAAAAAAGAAAGAAAGAAAGAAATAATAACAATAAGGACGATGACACCTTCGTAAGAGTCACGTTCTCACTTCCTCGAGAACTCGTTCAATGAGAAAGCACGTTATACCGTTTATCGGCCCGTGCGTCAGTTGTCCTTCCTTTTTTTATTTTTTTTATTTTTTTTTTTTTTTTTTTTCCTTTTATTTTCATCATCGTACGCGTTAAAACACGTCACACGTACGGAGAGGGGGAGGGGGATCCCCACTCACGTGTTGCTAACATCAACAAAATTGTTTTCCGCTCCAATTTCACATAGGTTAGCAAGAATCAGAAAATCGACGTAGGAGATTCTACGTAAGCATATCTTTGACCCCTTTTAACGTATGTTTCTCTCTCTCTCTCTCTCTCTCTCTCTCTCTATCTCTATCTATCTATCTCTCCCTTACTCTCACTCCATCTCACTCTTTTTCTTTCTTCGTTCCGTGGATTATCGAAACAGCTGTTAAAGCAAACCCTCGGCTGGTCCTTAGCATCTCTCTTGGAGAGTTTTACTAAGAAATTGGGAGTTCCCCGTGAACCCATACACGCGCGCGCGCGCGCGCGAGCGCACGCATGCATACCATTTCTTCTTTGTTACGTCAAAAATAATCGGGTGAGTAGCCGTAAGTGAACGTTAGATTATTATTCTTTTCAAATCATTCGGAAAGTCCACGTAAGATTTACGTAATATACTACTTGAATCGTGAATAATCGACTCGGACGGATTGATCGACGGTAAATATCATTTTGTTTAATGTTGCACGATGATTGTAAAAGATAGTGAAAATAATTATAGGGATCGTCGGAGGACCGAGGAGGGATGGTGGGAGAGGACGTTGTTGGGGTAGGGCGGGGGAGGGGGGCAGGGATTTGCGGGTGACGGGGTTTGAACACATAACAAAAAAAAAAGAAAAAAAAATGAAAATGCAACGATTACCAAATATCAACGCGTTAACACGATTAACGCGTACGCAGATATATTTGTATTTACGAGAAATCAAATGATCGAGAAAATAATAGATTTGGGGAGAACGATTAAAAACAAACGTTTGTTTCTTTCGCCCTCGAAAATCGAAAAGTCTAAAAGGGAAAGTGCTGAAACGAAATAAACGAAATGTCTAAAAGGAAAAATCTAAAAACGAGAAAGCACCCTGAAACGAAATCATCGAATGATTATACTTTGATACATAATATCTTCCTTACCCCCTACCCGTCTCTCGACGATTTCTTACCGATAGAAAAGAAAAAATAAAAGAGAGAGGGATAAACGAAAAGAAAAAAAAAAAAAGAGAGAGAGAGAAAAATCACCGCAATGACGCTCGTTCGTTGATCGATGGTAAAAAGTCCCTGAAAGAAAAAAAAGATAGAGAGAGAGAGAGAGAGAGAGAAGAGAAAAATGTCTCGTGCGACGATAAGTGGCGTGTTCTTTTTTTTTTTTTTTACGTTTGAAAAAAAATAATGGACGATTTAATTCGATCGTCGTAAAAGATATAGGGTACGATAGGATATCGGATGGGTTTGTATGTATATGTTACTTACTTAGTTTGCTTAGAGATGAACAGAATCCGTTCGTTCGTTCCGCGAAAAGTACCACGATTCGTCGAGAAGTCGCATCAAAGATTGCCTGTTCCAGCCTCTTCTAACCCTACCACATGGAGTTCTCGCGTCGCGACGCTCGAGAATCTTCCAATGATCGTCGCTCCATCCCCACCCTTATTCCTAACAAACCGAGAACACACGTCCCATCTCGGGTTCGAAGGTCACGTTCAATCTAAAAGACTCAAGAGAGAGAGAGAGAGAGAGAGAGAGAGAGAGAGAGAGAGAGAGAGAGAGAAGAGCGCGTAAACTTTACTCAGATCGTACGAGTTTTCGTTCGGCGTTGTGCGGTTTCGTATAGCGCGCCGCCGATACTTGCTGCCTTACGATTGGCTCTTCGGGGAAGTGGTGGGGGCCTATAAATGGCAAGGTAAGGTACGTGCTAGCTCAGTTGGAGCGTGTCCGTCGGCATGTTCGGTGTTCTTGTTGTTCTTAATCGTACCTAACAATATCCTGATATCATCGTATTACTCCGACAAGTTCCATCATCGGATGATCCGTTGGGATGGTATAAAAGGAGAGGAAATAGAGAAGCAGTGGCGGTAATTAATAAATGGCAACGCGTTATAATCGGGCTGTTATATCGATCGAATATTTTTTTCTTTTTTCTTTTTTTTTTTTAATCCATCGGCGGCATGTACGGATTTGTTGTCGTTTATCGTTTTAAACTTTGTTCGTACCGATAATGACTGTTCAATGATATTCGTTACGTTTATAAATATCGGACTGTGACAAATCTATCGTTTCTTATTTATATATGTATATATATATACCTAAACGAACTTTAAATTCATATTATTAAACGTTAGTTATGATTGACGTTCAGGCTCGTATGTTTATTTTTATACGTTGCCAGTGCAACGTGATAAGAAAACGTGCGTGATAACTGCAAGTTTGAACATATTAGAAAAAAGAAAGAAAAATAAAAAGAAAGGACGGCGAGAGAAGAGGGTGTGCGAAGAGGAGGAGGAGGAGGAGAAAGAGGAGGTAGTACTTCATCAAGAGGACACTACACGTTTTGAAAGGTGGTATAGATTTCATTTCGACAACGATCTCGTCCCGACTATTTTTTACTTGCGGATCCGAGTGGAAGGAACTCCGTGAAGAGGATAGAAGAACGAAAGGAAGACTGATAGAGAGAGAGGAGGGAGAGAGAATTCATTCTTGAATTGCCATGACCATGGTCGTCAACAAGATCAACATGTCGTCGTATTCTGCGCCACGACGTACCTTCTTTTCGGGTTTTCATACGAAGGTAAGAAAATACTAAAAGCGTGTTTCGAATAATAATAATAACTATTATTATTATTATTATTATTATTATTATTTATTCATGTGATATACGTTTCTACTATTTTACATGACATCTTGAAAATTTCACCTATCGCGGATTTAATTTAACCCAAAAAGAGAAAGAGAAGGAGAGAGAACGTTGATTAGAAAATCCAAAAATTAAAATAAATAAATTAATCAATTAATTAATTAATTAATTAATTAATAAAATGCGATCCGTAATAAAAAATTAATAAATAAAATAAAAATAAGAAATAAAGAAAGAGGAGAAAGAAATAAGAAAAAAATTATTATAATAATAATAATAATAATAATAATAAAAATGCATCAGTCGGATTCACTAATCAAAGCTCTTCATCTTTCTCTAATGCCGCTGCTTGTGAAAGAAAAAAAAAAAAAAAAAAAAAAAAAAAAAGATAGAAAGAAAGAAAGAAAGAAAGAAAGAAAGAAAGAAAAAAGAAAATATATGTATATGTGGATATATACTATATAGTCTTCCTTTACGACTATACCGCTAGAAGATAAATCGTTGTAAAAAGCATTGACTCTTGGATATAAGATTATCCGCACATGGACATCGTCCACGGACGACAACGTTTATGGCACATTCCCGATTTAGCGATAAGCCA
This sequence comes from Dolichovespula sylvestris, assembly GCA_918808275.2. NCBI lineage: Eukaryota > Metazoa > Arthropoda > Insecta > Hymenoptera > Vespidae > Dolichovespula > Dolichovespula sylvestris. Next base: position 3,385,770 of record OU964976.1, read on the forward strand.
CATAACTCTTTCAGCTCTCTCTCTCTCTCTCTCTCTCTCTCTCTCTCTCTCTCTCTCTCTCTTTCTCTCTCAGCTATACATGTTCAAGCTCTTACCGCTAAGAAATCCCTGAGAATCATTCTAACGGTCCTACTACCGTCGCCATTTTCATTATTACGACGTCTGAGTATAGTAATTTTCTTTACTTACTTACGAAACGAAGTTACTACATAGGTACATTATGTACGTACGTGTGTGTATGCACGTGTCCGTGCACAAATACGTGTAACACTTCCATAAACGATTTTTTTTCTCTTTCTACTTTTTTTTTTATTTTATTTTTTTTTTTCTTTTTTTTCACCTTTATTTCAGGCACTTTTCCTAAACCGTTTCTTTATGATTTTTCTTTTTTTTTTTTTTTTTTTTTTCTTTATTATTTTCTTCTTTTATGTTTACGTCTATCGAACAAGGACTTCTCTCTCTCTCTCTCTCTCTCTCTGTCTCTCTCTAAATTCGAAAATTTCAAAAACTTTTTTATCACGTTTTCCACGCGAGTAACCGTTGTTTGCTCCTTAAGCGTAAATTTACACCGTTCTGTCCATAATTGCAATTATATCATTTAACAACGAGTTAAGAAAATATCGTTCCAGAAGAATATAACGAATGAATTTATATCCCCACTGCTCATCAACCCCCTCCCCCCCCCCGTACCCCTCTCGAGACAAATCGAAAACGGCGATAAAATTTTCTCCTTTTTTGCGTCCATAATTCACGTGGTAAACGATTGATAATGGGAACGATTAGACCAACGTTTCTTTTCTTTTTTTTGTTTTTTGTTTTGTTTTTTTTTTTCACGTAATTTGACATAAGTAATCTTTTGAACGTTCGTCGCGTAATAATAAAATTCATATTTTATTATTTAATGAAAATGGGGATATGCGAATGCAATTTTGGGAAATTGAGATAAATCATTCCGGTTTACGCAACGAACTTAACCAAACGTATTCCCTGGGTATTAAGGGATTGGATTAGAGCCAGTTCTATTCCTATATTTACTTTATATGTTGTTTACCGAGATACAAGATAAAAGATGTATTGCATCGGAGTCACGGTTTGCATGGACCGTATAAAAAAAAAAAAAAGAAAGAAAAGAAAAAGGAGAAAAAAGGATTGTGCATCGATATAATCTTCATCGAGAAAGGAAGAGAGAAGAGAGTAGAAGGATTATAATTTATTAGTAAATGAACGAACGAACGGATAAATAAATAAAAAGAGGAGTATCAATAAATAAATTAATATATATATATATATATATATATATATTTCCATTGTGTTTAATTGTATTTATTCTCTCTCTCTCTCTCTCTCTCTTTTTTTCTTTTTTGTTCGTCTAATTGTTTGTTTGTTCGTAACTTAATTGCGATCACAGGAGACAAATATCTTTTCGAGTGACCCTGAACGTGACCGTTCTCTCGCGTTCGAGATGAAAGAGTAGAAAAATAATACATACATACATATGCATGGTATATATCTTGTGTGTTCTCCTTTTTCTCCCCCCTTCTTCCTTTCTCTCTCTCTCTCTCTTTCTTTTTTCTTTTTTTCTTTTTTGGCACTTCGCCATGATTCTTCACAGCTGTTGACATCTTTAGTATCGTGAATATAAACCGTGTAATCATTTGTGAACCACATAGATATGCCTGTGCGTTTGTGTATGTGTCTGTTCACAATATTCATACATATATATATATAAATGTATGTGTGTGTGTGCGTTCATATATATATATATATATATATATATATATATATATAGATTAATGAAAAGAAAGAAATATTACTCATAAAATGTCCATTTTCGATTTCCGTGATAAACAGTTTGATTAGATTAAAAATGAACTAAATTGTTGGGGGAGAGTGTGCGAGGGGGTATGGGGGGTAGGTGGCGGGAAAGAGATTGGGACGATGGTGGAGAAGGAGGAGGAGAAGGAGGAGAGGGAAAGGAGAACACTCCGCCATTGAATTGGATAATGAAATGAATAATAGGGTGGCTCGTGCCACGATCACTATCATTAAACGGACGCTCCGTGCCCGTTTATATTGAGTGGCATTAATATCAATGTGGTGTGGCTCTTTGTAAGAGTGTGTTGTTGTCTTGGATGGATGCGTTGCTTCTTTCAAAGAGACCTGTTCGACAAAGATCTTTACGAACAAAAAAAGAAAAAAGAATTAAAAAGAAAAGAGAAAAAGAAAGAAAAAAATAAGGAGTGCCTACTGAGAATATATATATATATATATATATATATATATATATATGTATGTATGTATGTGTAATATAACGATAATATTCCTATCGGTTATACGATTAAAACAAAACGACGACGAGGAGTAGTAGGATGAAACGAGAATAAGAAAAAATAAATAAATAAACGAACGAGAGATTGCAGGGCTTGTAATTTTACGAAGTGACGATACAATTAAAAAATAAAGAAAAAATCAATATTTACCTGAAGAGTCTCGTAAATAAGGATAGGAAGCGCCTTACGTTCGTATGTTACTAAATAACATTTCGTTCGATAAAGAATAAATATTATTTACAATAATTAATTCCATATAGTTATAGATATTTATTTATTTATTTATTTATATTCTATACTGTTATAATACATATATATATATATATATATATATATATATATATATAATTATCGGTGTTGTTATCCATAATTTTCTTTCTCAAGTAATAACAATAACAATAGTAATAATGATAATGATGATAATAATAATAATAATAATAATTATAATAATAATAATGTAAACTCTTTTGACAATCGTCATAGATGATGATCTGGCTAATCGATGACGAAGATTATCGGGGTTAATACTCGAAGCAATATTCGAGGAGCTACTTTCTTAAAAAAAAAAAAAAAAAAAAAAAAAAGGAGAGAAAGAAAAGAAAAAAAATGAAAAGAACCTTCGAAAGAATGAATCGGAACATTCTCGAGGAGTCAGAAGAGAGCTCGTCGTAAAGGCGAGTCTGCGCGAAGCATAAAAGATTCATTTTGTTGGAGAGGTGACCCTGTCGACCCAGCATCCGCTCTCCGTGGGCGTCTCTCTTCTCTCAGCGTTTCTACACTCTGTAACATACGTTCTCTCTCTCTCTCTCTCTCTCTCTCTCTCTCTCTCTCTCTCTCTCTCTCTCTCTCTCTATTTCTCTCTCTTTCTCTATATTTTGTCTTTCGTGAACATAAACCGTGTGATCATTTGTGAACACATGAGATTTGCATATTTCGTCTTTTCTCAAAAAAAAAAAAAAAAAATAAATAAATAAATAAAAAAGAAAAATATAATCGATTCCTTCGAGTGATAAATAAAATTGACACACGCTTCGTTATAGTTGAGAAATTAAATAATGCATTTTGAACGACGAAACGATCATCATATGATCGTCGTTTTATTTTAATTAGAATATTATCATCGAATCGGTCAAAGAGAAACTCTCTCTCTATCTCTATCTATCTATCTATCTATCTTTCTCTCACTCTCCATAAGAACGACGCGGAAATATTGTCGCTGCGCATATTTTTTTGTATCCGAGCCGAGCTTGGAAAAAAAAAAAATTAAGAAGAAAGGAAAAAGTAATGGTGATTTTACGTTTACTGAAAGAAAAAGAAAAGAAAGAAAAAAAAAGGAAAAGAAATGGAAAAAGAAGAAGAAGACGAGTTTGGTGGACATAGGTGACGACGAAATTACACGAAGGGAACGCGTTAAAACGTTAGACACCGGATGCATTTAATCTGTGGTGGTTATAATGCTTCCACGACTGAGACGGCCGAGAGACATAGTTATGATAGTAATTACCGGTCCGACGGACGCCGAGGAGACCAACTTGTGCCTTTGCTAAGTACTTACGTACGAGAACGAAAAGTACCAAAGAAGTAAGTATATGAGTGAGTGTACTTACTCTACTTCTCGTCCATCCACACGTAATACCTATTAATTATCCTAAGTCGAGTTTTGCGTTCAAATAAAAAAATAAATAAATAAATAAAAATTAGACCATACAGCATATATTATTTGCGCCCGATAAATTTATTCTTTTAATTTCGTGATTAAACGAAAAGAAAATAAAAAAAAAAGCAAACAAAAAAAAGAATAAAAGAAAACAAGTCAACCTTCGATTAATTTCAAACGAATTGGCAAGAAGAGAAGAGAAAGGAAGAATATTGTTAATTAAATTTCTTGTTAAGAAGATTATTAATGATTGATAAATTATAAACGAAATTGAGAGTAGTTTCTGTCTAATGGATAATCGATCGATCGATCGATCGATAATAATAAAAATAAACGATTTTATTAATAGAGAAAGATCATTCGCAGTCGTTGGATTATATTAATCGCGACGAAACGTGTTCGTATGTATTTAATGTATGTAATGTATGTAAGTATGTAAGTAAGTAAGTACGTGTTAATACGATACCCATAAGTCATGAAATCTTTCGACGCATTAAACACCCCGTTGGCATCTAATTTCGATATTATATTAAGTTCCATCGAATCAAATTTCCGTTGACATAGAAGCGATACGCACGATCTCTTACAGTTGTGACTATTAGATTTGTACAGCTAGCATAACTTTCATTCTATATTTATATACATACATACATATATACATATATATATATATATTTTTTTTTTTTTACACAGAAATATATATATATATATATATATATATATATATATATATATATATATACGTACATTAAAGTATCGTAATACGAGTATAAAAGGATCTTACATTAGTTGGAACGCGAATAACACGATTTATAAATATATATATATATATATTTATAGGATTAGAAAAAAAAATAAAATAAGATAAATAAATAGAAAAGAAAAATTGGCATATTAGTTAATTAACAAGTGGTTTAAATTATATCGTAAATAATTGTACGATCCGATATAAATGTTCCATTATAATTTTATCCTTCGATATTCTTCTTTATATGTTCTCTAAGAAGCCGATAGAAAGTTGGCACTAGTCTCGATAGAGTTTTATAGGTTAACACGGCTTTTATCTAGGTAACGGGCCTAGGCTGGAATGCATCCGATTCAGTTCACTTTGAAATCGGTTCCAACAGAGAGAATTTTCTAATATTTCTCTTTCTCTGTCTCTCTCTCTCTCTCTCTCTCTCTCTCTCTCTCTCTCTCTCTCTCTCTCTCTTGTTTCGTCCATACACATGACATAAATACATATGCATGTATTTATTTTTGTTCCGAGCAAATAGATCAACCGGCACGAAACGACGGATATTTAAATCAGAATTTATTCGACTTCGACTTCGTCGTCGTCGTCGTCGTCGTCGTCTTCTTGACCAATTCTTGTATAAATGTTCTCGTTGTTGTCAACAAAAAAAAAAAAAAGAAATAAAAGAATAAAAAGAAAAAAATGAGACGAATTTTCACCTTTCGTATATATTTTTTTTTTTTTTTTATTTTGCAAACGTGCATTGCACGCTCGTCGTCTAATATTTTTCGTAAGAGTTTTCCGATCCGGCTGAAATCGATAAATCGCTGCTTAGTAGCGAGTTCTGCGTGATCATAATCGATCGTAACATAAATATTAATAGAGCTAGCGCTGTTTCGCTTCTTTTTTTTCTTCGTCTTCGTCTTCTTATCTTTTTTTGTTTTTTTTTTTTTTTCCCCCATGGAATTCGACGATCGTAACGAAGAAGTGTAATTATAATTAATGGGCAACACAGAAAGAGAGATAGATAGATAGATAGATAGATAGATAGAGAGAGAGAGAGAGAGAGAAGGAGATAACGAAGAAGCTCGTGGATGACCTTGTCGAGTAAGAAAATCGATCATGTTTTAATAGGCTTAGTTTGTAGACGATTCTCCTTCCAGGGAATTCTCGTTAAGTCGATAATTAGTATCGCACGTTTTTCTCTTATTTAACACGCCGTATTTTTCTTTTTTCCTATTATTTTCTCTTAACTTTTCTTTTTTTTTTTTTTTCGTCTATTGACTTTTTTTTATGTACGAGATATCGATAGAGAGAGAGAGAGAGAGGGGGGAGAGGGGAAGGAGGGAGGGAGGAAGACACGTGATATAAGTAATTGACATTCGACCTCATTCAGGATAAGCATCTTTCTTTTTTGTGAATTTTTTTTTTTTATGTAACCTACACACACAGCCACGTGAATAATATTATTATCTTCTTAATCTTGCAAAGTACCTATCATTAATCGCGAGGAACAATAAAAGATTCTTGTTTAATTACTATAAATTGTTAACGAGATTCATTTTTTAAGGATTTTTTTCTTCTTTTTCCTTTTATTTGTTTTTTTTTTTTGGCTCCGGGACTATCGTCCGAAACAATCGGCATAATCCTTTTGAAGTATCTTTTAATTGGGACAAGTAAAGTTGCCCCGTCATACATTTTTCTTCCTTTTTCTTTTTTTCCTTTTTTTCCTTTTTTTTTCTTTTTATGTGCGTCCCGTTTCCTTCTCCCAAGACTATTATACTTCCTTCGTGGAGGCGTTTTTTCCTCTTCGTTTCCGTTTCTTCTTTATTATTTTTTGTTTCGTTTCTGTTATCTTTATTTTTATTTTTATTTTTATTTTTTTTTATTTACTCTCTTTTTCCTTTTTGCCTTGTACTTTTCTTTTTCTTTCCTATTCCTCCCTCTGTTTCCTTTTTTCTATGCCGGTGTACAATATATAGTTGTATGCGTGTGTGTGTGTGTGTGTGTGTGTGTGTGTGTGTGTGTGTGTGTGTGTGTGTGTGTACACGACCGGATGGACGAATATGTCACATTTCGTAACGATTTACGAGCAGTTCAATTAGCGATTTCCTCTATAAATTCTCATCACCAAGGCGTAACGGTGTGTGTGTGTTTGTGTGTGTGTGTGTGTGTTTTTAACACCGTGCGTGAACGCGCGGCTGGAAATGAATGCCGACAGTAAAAGGAAGAAGAAGAAGAAAAAGCACGCGCGCGCGCGATATTTCTGGATATATATATATATATATATATATATATATATATATATAATATATATACATACATACATACATACATACATACATACATACATATATATATATATATATATATATATATATATACACATATATATAATAAAGAGCGATAATTAAACGTCATATTTTTGTCCTTGCCTCTCTTTTATAATACCAATTATTTAACGACTATAACAAACCAAGAGAGAGGGAGAGAGAGGGTGGGAGGGAACCGCGTGCATCTTGGTGTTTTAACTTTTGACCTTGGCCGCCTACCGATTATCGCGATTATTTTGTTGTTCCTCCGTCACACACACACACACTACACACACACACACACACACATATATATATATTAATCATTTATGTATGAAAAATTTTATCCGTTGTGTTCGAGTCGTTTGACTGTAACTTTATTTTTTTATTTTTTAAAATTTTATTTCTTTCCTTCTCTTACTTCGCACTAGCACGTTATCTTCTTGTCATAACGGTGATATATTGTACAAAAAAAAAAAGAAGGTAAAAGAGAATAAAAAAAGAAAAAAGAGAAACGAACAACAACAACGAAACAATTTATTTAACTTTACGAGCGTCTAGCGTTCGACTTCGGTCGGATAATATTTTATGACGACTTTTAATATGCAGATTATATGCGCTCATTGAATATTCTATACTAAGAGCAAAAGCACACTTTTTTAGTTTACTCTGCCCGGCTTTTTTTTTTTTATTCTCTCTCTTTCTTTCGTTCTTTCTTTCTTTCTTTCTTTCGTACTTTTTTCTTTTTCTTTTTCTTTCTTTTTTTTTTTTTTCGTTTCTTCTTATTCCTCCACGCGATCCATCAAACCGTATTTTGTCGTATGGACACACGAATATATATATATATATATATATATATATATATATATATATATATATATCTTACTCGTGTGTGTACACACGTCCATCTCTGAATAAACATTAAACAAATTTCTTCTCCTCCACGGTAATTACGTCTGAAAATAACGTAATTTGTTATTTAAGAAAAAAAAAAATATATATATATATATATATATATATATATATATATATATATATATATATAGAGAGAGAGAGAGAGAGAGAGAATTTCCAAAAAAAAAAAAGAAAAGAAGAAAGAAAAAAATATCTAATCTCTTCCTCGTCCTCTTCTAACACTTTTTCACGATCTTTTTTACGATATCTTTTAGCGTAAACACACAACACACTTGACTCCTTACACCAATACACCTTACACCATAACGGATGTATATATTTATAAATTGGCGTATCTTTTTTTATTTCTTTTATTTTTTTCTTTATCGTTTCTTTTTTTCCTCGGCTTTTTTTTTCTTTTTCTTTTTTTTTTTCTTCTTCTTTTTCTTTTTCTTTTTCTCGGAAGGAAGTTCAAAGACTTTTTTTTCTAAACGAAGAGCGAGCGCGACGGAGGAAAGAGAGAGAGAGAGAGAGAGAGAGAGTCATATACTTTAATCCCGTCGTTCGTCCGTAAGCAAAGTTTCTAATTATTTTCTTTAAACCGATCTTCCCCCCTCCCCCCTCTCATTCCCTCTCTCTCTCCCCCCCCCTTCATCCTTTTCCGTAGAAAGATTAAAAAAAAAAAAGAACAAGAAAAAAGATCTGTTGAGAAAGACCAGTGGTGAAAAAATAGAGAGAGAAATGAGAGAGACAGGAGAGAGAGAGAGAGAGATAGAGAGAGAGAGATGAGATGAGAGAGAAAAAGATAAAGAAAAAGAAAACCCATTCCAAGCTGAAAGTACTTTCGCACTTGGCAAGTCTCGAAAACACAACGCAAATAATCGTAAAAGTATTAGTGGGCGCTCGAAACTACTACCGGCCAGTTCAGTATTTGCTTCTTACAAGATGAAGATGAAGATGAAGACGAAGACGTGGAAAAAGAAAAAGAAGAAGAAGGCGAGGGAGAAGAAGATGAAGAAGAAGAAGTAGCTGCCACTACGTATACATAATATCGTACAACGACGGTCGGTCGTTTCTTAACCGGCTTTTTACATTGTAAAAATGAAAATGAAAGTGAAAAGAAAGGGGTGGGAGCGGGTAGGGAAAGAAAAAAATGAAAAAGACACGAGAGGCAAAGATGAAGACGAAGAAGATAACCAATGCGCCGTGGGAAATTATTTTTGCGATCGGCGACGAGGAGATGATGTAAACGAACGTCGTCTACGAACGAGTCCGAGAGCTCTTGCGTTTATTTTCAACGTGAGAATCATATTTGGAAGAAGAATAGAAGAAAGGAAAGAATATAACAATAAAAATAATAATAATAATAATAATAATAATAATTATTATTATTATTATTATTATTATTATTATTATTATTTAAAAGATAGGAGGACGCGTGATACGCATGATATGATAATGTGATTATTTATATAACCCATCCACCCACTTACTCACACACACACACTCATACACAAACATATATATATATATATGTTTGTGTATGTGTATATGTGTATTATTGTATGTATATATATATATATATATACATACGAATCAAATTAAAACGTTAGAGAGTAACAAAGCACTGAATCGTCCACTTCCGGCGCCATTGCGTTTCCGCATGCCTGAGTAGCATTAAAACGATTGGGTTTTACTTTTAAGGCTCCTACAAGAGCATTAGACTGTCAATCAGTTTTTCCTTTCTCTACGTAATTATTTATTATTCTCTTTCGATTAATTTTATCAAATTAGAATTAAATAACGTTCGATAAAAATTGAATATTATTATCCTCTTTCTGATTTAGATTCCGAGATTTCTAATTTCTCTCTCTCTTTTTCGTTTATATCGATTTAAAAAAAAAAAAAATAAATAAATAAAAAATTCAAATTTGAGAAAGAAAAAACAAGAAGAAATTGGAAACAGAACGTTCAAAAGAATCGGCAGACAAACCTGCATACATATGTAAAAAATCTTATGGGGAAAAATAAGAATTAACATTAATCGATTTCACCTTTCAACGCGCGCGTTTATGTTCGATACGATCGATTATTTCTCTCTCTCTCTCTCTCTCTTTCTCTCTTTCTCTTACTTTTATTTTATTTTATTCCTTTTCTTTTTTTTACCTTTACATTTTTTTTCTCCTTCCAAACCAACGGAAATCGTATTTCCGTTTAGTTGGAATTTCTTAACATAGTCGTCGACAAATGACGTTGGCAATTTTACCCCCTCCCCCTTCCCCCCTCCTCTCCACGCCCCTCTCTCTCTCTTCCCCCCCCTCTTCCCCCCGAGTATCGTATTACGCATTCACCATTCGTTTCCTTGCAAAAGTGCATTCGCATGTGTACATACATACACAGCGTGTATGCATCTATACACACACATATATATATATATATCTACTACACATATACGTATGTATGTATGTATGTATGTGTGCGTGTGTATGCGTAGTTAAGTGTGTACATACGTGTAGATAAATAGTAGTATATATAGGTATCGGGATAAGTGACGTAATCGAGTGTAACGGGGGTCATTTACATCGTAGTTTACAGATCTCGTTTCTTCTCACCACACACACGTCTCTCTCTCTCTCTCTCTCTCTCTCTTTCTCTCTGTTTTCCTCGCGTTCTCGTCAAATCCTTATGCGTTTCTTCCGCAAATGCTTTTTTTTTTTTTTATCATCGGCCATCGAGAGTACCGCGAGATTTGAGATATAGCGCTCCCCCCCTCGATCCTTCGCGAGTGGCGCCATTCTTGATTGGTATTAATAGTAGTTATATACACCCACGGAATAGTTTTCTTTCGTGTCCCTTTCTATATCCTTTTTATAATTTTACATCTAATCTTTCATTCGCATGACCGAACGTAATTAAGATCTGTCTTATGTAACGAAACACACACACACACACACACACACAGAGAGAGAGAGAGAGAGAGAGAGAGAGAGAGAGAAAGAGAATAAATGCGTCCCTTTCTAACGAATGACACGTTTCGAAGAAATTAATTGTCTCCAACGTCGCAACGTTTCTCCGCAACATTTTAACTCGATTAATTTTCGAAAGGCAGTAATTCGTAATTTTTACATTTTGCGATTAATTTTTCTCCTTAATTATTTTTTTCCTTTTTTGTTTGTCAATAAAAATACGATATCGATTTAATTTCATTACAGGATTAAAGCGACACGCGCCGATATATCCTGTAGTTTCTCTTAGATCTTCAATTTTGATTAACAGCGATATATCTTTCGCGATCGCGCAATCGAATTAATTTCGTGTCCGTGAATTTTTTCTTTCGACATCCTTTTTCTTTCTTTCTTTCTTTCTTTCTTTCTTTCTTTCTTTTTCCTCATTTTTTTCCCTATCCTCGATCACGACAATTACGAATACTATCCTTACGATCGCATCGAATGTCGAATTTCGCGTTAAAGATTTGCGCGAACGAAACGTCCTCGAAAAGAGGACAAATATTGTGGCGAGATCTAATGAAATTAATTTTTGATTCGTTCGTTCGTATATTATCAAAGTTACACGAAATCGTTGCAATCGTTTTAACGATACTAATTAAAAGCTCTCCTTTTTTGTCTCGTAGTCTTTTTTCTTTGTTGTTCTTTTTCTCTCTCTCTCTCTCTCTCTCTCTCTTTTTGTTCTTTTTTTTTTTCCTTTTAATATCTTTAAGACGCCCAAAAAGACGTGGCCCACGATCTCCTTTCATATTGTAATAAGTGTGAGAGTGGCGGGGAACGATCGCAAATCATTTCTAAACGAGCTCGAACTTCTGTCTCCTCGTCCGTGGTGAATTCTTTGAGGACGAGTAGACACGAATTTCCATTTGAATCCATGCTCGAACCTACCGGACAACAGAGTGGGGAGAGGGGAGGGAGAGATAAAGATAAAGAAAGGCCACGACGCAGGTAGAGAGAATTTTTTTCTTTTCGGGGGTAAAATTGACCGTCCTCCGGCTTTCGTCTTCTTCTTATCAGAAAAGATTTTTTCGACAATTTTCGTTCTCTTTAACCGAACAAAAATATTCTTTCTACTTTATTTTCTTCTATTTTTTTATTATTATTATTATTATTATTATTATTATTATTATTATTAATATTATTATTATTATTATTATTAAGCTCTCCTTTTCATTATTTTATATATTTTATATATTTGTATATATACGTTTTTCGTTTTCAATATTTTCAAATACATATATATATATATATATATATAATTTTTTGCTTCGTTCAATACGATTCAAAAATTCGTTTCTCCCCTTTAACGTTTTTAAAAATATCGGTAAAGATATTTTCCTTTTCTTTTTTTTTTTTTTTTTTTTTTTTTTTTTTTAATATAAATATCTTCTATCGTTTTTAATATTCCACGGTAATTATTAGATCAAGGCGCGTGGAATCTTTCGGCCTGAGAAAAGAAAAGGAATAAACAAAAAAAAAAAAAGGAAAAGAAAATATATGCAGGCCCAAAGGATTTCGAAGAAAAAGTGAGAAATTGATATTTTTTTGTTTTTTTTTTTTTTTTTTTTTTTTTTACAAAAATCACTCGGGGAAAAGTACTTTTGCGTTCACTCCCGTATAAGAAAATAAAGTCCACATCAAAGGCTTGGAACGTTTCGAATTTAAATCGTTTATCTTTTCTTCGTTTTTTTTTTGTTTTTTTAACAACTTTGCGTTCTCCCTCCTCCCCCCCCCCCTCTCTCTCTATCTCTCTCTTTCTCGTTCGGTACTCTCATTACGAATATTAGTAATAACGATGATAATCTTATAATACTTATCTCGAAGTATTTCGAAGGTTCACGAAGTGGCACGGGAGTGGAAGAAGAATGAAACAGAAAGGAAGAAAGAAAGTAAAAGAAAAAAAAAAAAAAAAGAGAAAGAAAAAGAAATAGAACAAGAAGAAGAGTGAGTAAAAAAGACGTTCTCATAATACGTGTTGTTAGTAGGGGTTTGGCCCCTCTTTGGTGGGTGAAGAACGGGATGAGTCACAAAGGAATCACGAAAAGGAATTCCAGTCACGAAAGAGCCCGACTTTCCTTTTTCTCGCCTCCGCCATGTCTCGCACGCTCAAACGTTTCTCGAATTTATTTAACCAATTTCGAATATGTATTGGAGTCAATTTTATATATATATATATATATATATATATATATATATATATTTTTTTTTTTTGACTTACCTCTTAGTCATCTTCATCGTCATTGTCATCTATTTAAATAGAAAAAAAAATATATATATATATATATATATATATATATCATTTCTTGTTTAACCTAATTTAATAATTTAAAAATAACCATGTGGTGAGTTTGTGGTTATATGTGTGTGTGTGTATATATATATATATATGTATGTGGATAAATTTTTTGTTAACCATATCGTGCGGTTATTTCAAGCTGTCTCGATCGACGACGATACTGACCAACTTCCGTAACGAGAAAGAAAGAAAAAGAAAAAAAAAAAAAAATACAAAAATAAAAAAATAAAGAATGAAAGATTAGAAGCTGTCTCGGGTGAGGCGGGGCAGGATAGCGACCAACAACTTCCTTAGCGAGGAAAAAGGAAAGGAAGTAGTATGATTTTAGCGGCTTCTTGATAACGCATAATACGATAGAAAGAGAGAGAGAGAGAGAGAGAGAGAGAGAGACTCACGTGTCTCTGCATACAACGTAACCTTGAACTTCCTCCGCAAATGATTCACTACGTGTGTTCATTCATTTGTTCGCTCATTCATTCGCGTTTTGCCGTACACTAGCAAGTACGAGAGAGTAGTAGTAGTAGTAATAGTAGTAGTAGTAAAGCGATTGAAAGAAAAGAAGAAAAAAGATGATTCAAGGTTGCAAACAATTCCTCTTCCTCTCTTCTTTTATTTATTTTTTTATTTATTTTATTTATATATATATATATATATATTTTTTTTTTGTTTAATTAAACGAATTAACGAGAGAAAAAAGGAACGATTTCGATGACACAAAAAAAACACCGATGTACTTATCGACGAATAATCGCGAATTGAATAATTCATTTCGTTTCAAAATTTTCTATAGATATTTTTTGAATTTCAAATTTTTCCTTTTTTGGTCTTGTTTCCTTTTTACTACGATCGAAAGAAATACGAAACACACGCAATACGTTTTATTATAAGCGATCGCATCGAACCAATCGCGCGTCGTCCCTCTTATATCGGCCCGATGATTCATTCATTCCTCCAATCCACGGAGGAATGCACGTTAGCGAGCGTGCAACTTGTTAACGGGAGGTTGTAACGATGAAGAAAATTACGTATCTTCGGGGAAGAGGCACGAGCATTCGATGATTCATCGGAATCGTCATACTTCCTCTTATCTGTCAGTTTGAAAATTTATAACCTAACCGACGACTGGTTATCGCGATCTTACGATTAAACAAAAACAATTACTGATCTCATCTATGCAAATAGTTCGAAAATAAAAAAAGAAACAAAATAGTAGAAAAAGATATTTCCCATTTCGTATGCCTCGTGAACGTTAAATTTTTCTTTTTTTTTTTTTTTTTTTTTTTTTTTTGATTTTTTACTCCCAGTCTTTTCTTTCTTTCCCTCCACCGCACCCCTCATCCCAGGCCCCTCCCCCTCCACGTCCAGTAAATTTCAACGAAACGGTAATCAATGCCATACATCGATGATAATGATCGTTCATTGATTAAAATCGTAATAATGATTATTATTTAGCGATAATAATAATAATAATAATAATAATAATAATAATAATAATATGATGATGATGATGGTGATAACGATAATGACTATAACGGTCATACGTGTAATACTATTACAATAATAATAATAAAAAGAAAAAAAGAAAGAAAACGGAAAATGGTGAGATTTTATCACGGGAAAAGAAGAAGAAGAACAAAAAATCAGAATAATCCTTTTGCCAAACAGACTTATGTCTTTTTATCACGTTTCGTAAAGAGGAGGAGGAGAAGCAAATGCATGCATTCGTGACTCGATAAGAATGCATGAATCATATTTCAAACGTCTCCGAGCTCTTGTGAGAAAGAGTAACAAGCATGTGACTTCTCTTGTTTACTCAAATCTACGTATATGTATATATATATATATATATATATATATATATATATGTATGTATGTATGTATGTATGTATGTATGTGTATGCTTACGTATATGTTTAGAAACGATTCTTACCCAAAAAAGGATACAGAGTATAAATCGCTTCTCGCGAAATTAACTGAGGATTTAGATGATATACACAAACACAAACATACACACACACACACACACACACACACACATATATATATATATATATACTTGATCATTTTGATCGATCATGCATGTATCTATTATACTCACACATGACATCATCGAATTGTCCAATCCAAGATAAGATAATTATTTCTTACCATTATATTATATATATTATCATTATATATATATGCACACACATAGAAAATATCCACGCGCGCACACACACACACACACATACACTTATATATCATCGATATTATTTTACTAACACTCGGGATATATTAAAATAAACGTTAGTACTTTAATTGATTTGTCATGTACATACTCTCGATAATCCTTGAACTTATATGTACATACGTACATGCACACGATCGTTGAACCGATCGATCGTATTTTCACAGGGGAATCCTTTCAGCAATCCTTTCACGTTTACGTACTCCTACATGTATTCTCGCAATATTATTATGCATGCGCAAGTAGAATTTTATTTTGTCGTCTTCTTTCGTACGCAACGAAACGGAATGAATCGTTAACTATTTAGCATAGTCGTGCAGTTTACAAGATAATAAAACTGACCGTAAAGT
>OU964976.1:3404073-3414073 GCA_918808275.2 Dolichovespula sylvestris
GAAGAAGAAGAATAAGAATGATGATCCTTATAACAAGAGTGATTGAAATTACAAGTATAAATAAATTTCATATTAATCAATTTCAATATTATTTTCACATAACAATCGATAATAATTTCGTACAATATATATAGATAGACACGCACATGCACACAATCAACATATATATTTTTTCCGTCTCTAATAACACTTCGATCATAAATTTATCATATTATATATTGAAATTGAAAAAGAGAGAGAGAGAGAGAGATATATATAAACGTGGTTATTGTAATTCGATAAATTAATAAATTAGGAAAAAAGAGAAAAAAAAGAATAAGAAGACGAAGGAAAAAAAAAAGAAGAAGAAGAAGAATCGATAATCATTATTAAGAATTGGTGGGTGGAATAAGGTGGTGGATCGGGGTGGGGTAGAGGGGGGTAGGTTAGAGAAGGACGACAATTATGGGAAGGCTTTAATCTTATTAAAAGAATTTCTCGTATAGATATAGATACGCCGAGGAGTCCGTCCACCCACGTTATCAGATATCAATTCGTTTTGGGTAAACAGGTAACTTTGTAGTGTGCGAATAATTATCGTTTGTATAAAAGGCACATTTCTGTCTCACCTTTTTGCGATGAATCATTCGATTCTTGGAAGATTTAAAATTGACCCACCTCCTCCTCTACCTCCTCCTCGTACTCTCGATTCCCACCGCCACCCCACCGCTCCCCTTCTCACCACCTCCGTCGTTAAACCTCCCATCTCCATCTTCATTTTCATCTTCAACATATTCGACGTTAATCTCCCTCCCCACCACTCAGGCGAGATATAGACGGAACCTTCCTTTTACTCGATTCGTAAACGTATGTCTCCTACTCCTACTACTCCGCCACCATCATCGCCACCACCACCACCACCACCACCACCACCACCACCACCACCACCACCACCACCTGTTTGATAGTAAGCAGGTCGGCAGCAAAAGACTGCTCACGTCGCGTCGTTCTGATAGTCAGTAAACGCGTTCTCCTCGTTGACGACACATCGAAAGATCGATTCGGTTCGATTCCATTCGATTCGATCGATCGATCTATCTATCTATATATCTATCTATCTATCTATATATATGTATATATATATATATATATGTATGTATAGATATATATAGATATATGTAGATATATATATATAGATATATATATATATATATATCTATCTCTCTCTCTCTCGCTCGGTCGGTCGTTCGGTCGGTCGGTCGGTCGCTCTCGTGAAAACCGGCACAATCAACTACATTACGAGATAGCGAACGATAAAAAAAAAAAAAGAAAGAAAAAGTGAGTGCACAAGTGAAACTCGTCTTATCTCTCGTTCGTGTCGGTTCGTGTCTTTTCTCTTTCTCTCTCTCTCTCTCTCTCTCTCTCTCTCTCTCTCTTCTTCATCTTCATCTTCTCTTCTCTTTTCTTCTTCTTTTCGAAATAAAATTTACTACATCGTAGGTGAGGTGGGGTGGCTCTTGCTCAATATACGTAACGCTTTATTCTCGTTGGATAATTAATAATCGTGGTTCCTTTTCTTTTCTTTTTTTTTTCGTTTTTCTCCCCTCGAACGTACGCGTGACGTTTGATTTCTGTAATAAAAAGAAAAAAAAAGAAAAGAAACATATAAATGAAGAAGAAGAAGAAGAAGAAGAAGAAGAAGAAGAAGATGACGACGATGATGATGATGATGAAGGGGAAGAAACGAGGGAAGGAAGGGGAGGGAAATAGAAAAGACAGGTTCGTCGAAGGGAGAGTAGGGAGGAAAAAATAGCCCCTCCCTCCTACCTTAGAGTCTAATTTTCACGCCGGAAAATTCTTCGATCCTCTTCGCCGTATCAATTTTTTTTTTATTTTTATCTTTTTCCATTTCATTCTTTTTCTTTCTTTTTTTTTCTACTCATCCGCGTTCACTTTCCACGCGTACAAGCGAAATGGACGAATGCGAGGAGCTTGATGGATATGGGGACGCGTCTTTTATGTGAACCGTGTTATACGTCAAACGAGCATGTAAATAACACAATCGTCCGTCGAAGCGGAGCATGCAGTAACTCGATGCACGTGCGACGAACATGCACGGAGTCCGTTTACGGAGACTCGATACGTGATTTCCGGAAGGAAATGAATGTTTCTTTTTTCTCTTTTCTTTCTGTTTTATTTTTCTTTCTTTCTTTTTTCTTTTTTTATTTTTTTTTTTGTTTGTTTATTTTATTTTCTTTCCTCCTGTCTCTTCTTAACTTCTTCTCCTTCTTCCTCAGCTTCTTTATCTTTATTTTCTTTTTCACTGCTCGTGGCTCGATCGAATCGCAAACGTCCGATTGGATATTAATTTTCTTTTTCTTCTTCTTCTTCTTCTTCCTCTTCTGACGAGAAAAAAGAAAACTCCGATCGAGATGAAAATATTTCGTATTACCCCGGCGGGGTCGCCCTCCCCTCCCCTCCCCTCCCCTCCCCCCACCTTTCTATCAGCATTGTAAATAATGTTTCAAGACAGATACCGAAATCTTTTCCGTGAAGTTTATTATCAGCGAGAAGATATTGCTAATAAGAAGTTTTCTTGATAAATCAATCGGTATTGAGAAGTATTTTGATTCGTCGAAATGAATTTATCACGTTCCGTTATATTTGTTTAACGTTTTCAAACGAAACGTTTGCTATATTTCTAATCGTTAAACGTAACGACGTTTTTTTAATTATCCCGCGTAGTCGGTCCGTCCTAATATCGTCGTTCATTATTATTTATTTATTTGTTTATTTAATTATTCATTTATTTATTTAAATATCAAGCCACAACGTTCACGATGCTTTCCCATGCAATCAATCAATTCGATATCCTCTCCTTACTTCTTTTCTTTCTATCTTTCTTTCCTTCTCTCTCTCTCTCTCTCTCTCTCTCTCTGTTTTTTTGTTTGTTCTTTTTCTCTCTCTCTTTTTTTTTTTTCTCATTTTTTCTGTCAAACGAGGATCGTTCACGCGTTCGAAGTATGCGGCGTCTCGGCGAATTGGCGGGAATATTTTAACAGCTGTTACCGTTCACGTTATTGTTGTAAGCCAGACACGATATCATCGACCTTGCCTCGATCTCTGTTGGTCAACACTTCTCGCCGCGTTCCCATCTCGCCGAGAATAAAACAAATCCTATATCGCGATACTTAGATCGATTAATAGAGTAAATATCCTCCTCCTCCTCCTCCTCCTCCTCCTCCTCCTCTTCCTCCTCTTCATCCAACTCTCTCGGTCGCTTATTATCGAGCGTTTGCGATAATGTAGTTAACTAGTTATACCGGAACTCCCGGCCAGATAAGGAGCTTTTCTTATCAATTATATTTAAGATTGATAAATACGAAGAAGAAGAAGAAGAAGAAGACGACGACGATAAGAAGGAGAACGTTCAGAGGAGATCTCTCCTTGACGTTTCTCCCGATTAGAAAATGTATTCAAATATTTCAGAATTATACAAATTCGAGATTGCGTTTCGAAAAATAATCTCTCTTTTCATCTTCCTCGTTTCGTTTCTCTCTTCCGTTCGTTCTGTATTTTTTCTACTCTCTCGTTTTTTTTTTCTTTTTTTTCTTTTCTTTCCTTTTATATATTTATTTATTTAATTATTTATTCGACGCTCAAAACGGCAAGAAGGATCGACGAATGTTCGAGTATGGAAGGTTGCGTGGAAATTGGATTATTCGCGGGATTGATCGTAAATCGTAAATCATCTCCTCTTCGTCCTTGTCGATCGACGATAGGAGAGAAATATTTGTCGATCGAAAAAGAAAAATCGATAGAATTGCGTCCTCGTACACCGGAATATAATAATAAAAATGTATCATTTTTGCGCTAACAGCTGCCGTGCGTGTAACTACTGCTGCGACTATTGTCGTCGGGGAAGTTGATCGAAGAGGTGAAAAAGTGTGTGTGTGTGTGAGAGAGAGAGAGAGAGAGAGAGAGAGGGAGAGAGAGAGGGGTGAAATCGTTGTCGGGCGAGCGGTGTTCTGTGTGTAAAAAGAGAGACCGGTACAATTTTTATTTTTATGAATGAGCGTCGACCGTGGATTAAACATGCTGCATAAGCATGGAAGCAAGTCCCAAACGAGTTCGGTCTACAAGAACAGTAGGGGAGCCTTCTTGAAATCCGTAAGTTTTGAGTAAATTTTTTCAAAATTCGTTATTATTATCATTATTATTTTTTCCTTTCTTTCTTTCTTTCTTTTCCTCTCTTCGTCCTTTTTTTCTCGTTCCTTGCCTTGTTGTACGTACGTCGTCGCATTCAAAGCTTCCCATTTTGTGTGTTTTGTCATACATACAACAACACCAACAACAACAACGACAACAACGAGCGTTACACGTCGAAGAGACGAAAAAGAGGATGACAAAGTTATACTCTCGACGACTATACTAACAACAATAATCATCGATGATCGAACAACCGGCATATTTATTGCGTACATACGATCGTACGACGATCGATAGAAATCATATAACAATGCAATTAACTAATTTTTTTTCTCCTTCTTCTTCTTCTTCTTCTTCTTCTTCTTATTTCTTTTCTCTCTTTCTTTCCCTCCCTTTTTTTTCGAAATAACACCACAAGATTTATATATATACATATATATATAATATAATATAATATATATATATATATATATATATATAAGCTCGTAGGAGATGATATATTCAACGTGACATCATACTGTAATTATTCGAGTAGGTGTTAAATTGAAAGAAAACCGATACGCCGAGAGATAACAGAACGGAATCCACTTTTAAACGCGAGTTTCTTATAATATATCGGGATGAGTTAGAGGTATGTAGGAATCGGACGGAGGGGCTGAGGGGTAGAGGAGGGGGGGGGGGGGGGGGGGTACGACGGACGAAGAGGAGATTACAGAGACGAAAGAAAATATGATGAGAGAGATGGGACGTATAAAGTCGGGAGGACTTTTTTAAAAGGCAAAGAAGGGATCCTTCTCAAATAAAAATACCCCTCCCTCTCCCCTCCCCTACCTATCCATCTCCCTCCTACCGCTCCCGACCAATTTTTCCATTATGTCCCGTACGCAAAAGTGAACATTAAATATTCATTATCTCTCGTCGGTATGCCGATCGGGGATCATCGAAACGTGACCGTTGCGAATCGAACATATAGGATATAATATTGAAACGTTCGATTTTGTAGTCTCACGGCGGAGTATAAGAGATTCATGAATATTCCAGTTCGGTGAGAAGGGAAGGAAAGGGAAGGGGAGAGGAGCGGGTGCAGAGGGGAGGGAAGGAGATAGAGAAGGGTTGGGTTCGAATAATTTCGTAAGCAATTCCAAAGTATATATAAATCCCATAGAGCATAGAGACACGCAGAGAAAGATGGATAGATAGATAGATAGATAGATAGAGAGAGAGAGAGAGAGAGAGAGAGAGATCATTATCCGGTTCAAATTTTCACATTAAATAAACGGACACGTGACATTTGTTAGAAATGTCATGCGAGTATGATAATTAAGATATTCTCTCTCATTGCGACAAATTATCTGTTCCTATGTTATTACTCGTTGTCGTAATAATAATAACAATAACAATAACAATAATAATAATAATAATAATAATAATAATAATAATAATAATAATATTAATAATAATAATAATGACGACGACGACGATGACGACGATGACGACGATAAACGTAAAAAAAACAAAAAAAAAAAAAAAAGGAAAAAGAAAAAAAAGAACGAAAAAATAAAACCAAAAAGAATCCAAACGAGGAGGGAGGCAAAGGAAAAAAGACAGAAAGGAAAAAAAATTCATTCGCCTATCGGATAACGATCGTCGATATGTAATATCAGTTATTCTCAAACTTATTGAAGCGCGCGTTACGATTGCATCGTAAGCTGATATCGATATATTACATATAAATAAACGTCGATAATAAATAATCATATAAACAGATGATCGTTGTGTTACGTCCGATGAGAACCGCTGATCGTTCTCTCTCTCTCTCTCTCTCTCTCTCTTTCTCTCTCACACACACACATACACGCATATGAACGATCTAATCGTGAAAACGTCACAAACTCGCGGCCACTATGCGTCATCGTTCGGGCTCTCTCGCAAACGAGATTCGCACTTGTAATATCTGACGAGCAATCAAGACACCACGTCACGATCCGTTACAACGACGTGACATCATCGGGTTAAAACGACGCCGATGCGCCGTGTGCCGTCGACGAGATGTATGTTGACCTCTTGTCTCTTACTGTCTGGAAAAAGAGAGAGAGAGAGAGAGAGATCAAATCCTGGTCATCGCGTTTCTTTTCGAAAAGAGAGAGAGAGAGATAGAGTGAGACGCTTCTACACGTAAACATACACACACAAACAAAAATATGTACTATATATATATATATATATATATATATATATATATATGTATGTATGTATGTATGTATGTATGTATGTATGTATGTATGTATGTATGTATGTATGTATGTATGTATGTATGTAACACTGACTAGGTCAGGTTTTCTTTCTCCCTCTCCCTCCCTCCCTCTCTCTCTCTCTTTCTCTCTTCTTATTCTTCTTCTTCCTCTTCTTCTTCTGCTTCTTCTTGTTCTTCTTCTTCTTCTTCTTCATCATCATCATCATCGTCGTCGTCGTCGTCGTCGTCATCATCATCATCGTCTTCTTTTTCTTCCAATTCAAAACGACGATGAGTAATCATTGTTGATTGTTTTGATGACTTATGACACTCTTAAGAGACCAATCAATCAGTCGATCATTTTCTTTAGCGAGAATTTCGCTCACGCGATCTCTTTCTTAAACTTCGCGAGTTCCTTTCGATCTTGATAACGTCACGAGAACAAGTTTACATTATGTCAGTCCGTCTATCTCTCTCTCTCTCTCTCTCTCTCTCTCTCTCTCTCTCTCTCTCTCTCTGTCTATCTCAGAATTGATCTATTTAAAATAATATGAATAGAAACAGATCGATCGGGTATCGATCGGCTTTTGCAACGACGTTACGTTTAATTCTCTACAGGCAATCCTTCCTCGATCTCTTTTCATCCTCGAAGATGGATTATGGTAATTGGAGAGATTTCGATTAAGTAGCCTCAATAACTTGTTTATATCATTCCCCTCCCTCCCTCCCTCCCTCCCTCCCTCCCTCTAATACAATTGGCCTTGATTTATAGAAACTGGTTCTTTTCTTTTTTTTTTTTTTTTTAAAGCCGCGTTATTACACTCCGAGACACGTTCTTCCTTGCCTCGTTCTTTTCTTTCGCCTTTTTTCTCTTTTTTTTTTCTTTTTTTTTCTTTTTTTTTTTTAGTTTCCTTTTTGTTCGTTCGTTACAAAAGGAACGGACAAAAAAAGGAAATCACTCGAGCGAATTTATCGTCTTAGGAGAACGAACGATCGATTTTTGTTTCTTTTTTCTTTTTTTTTTTTTTTTTTGTGGGGAGAACTGGTTTTTTTCTTTTTCGATTTTAGTCCCATTCTCGGATTTGGAGAGACGTTATTTGTCTCGTTTTTCTTTTTTTGTTTCCTTTTTTCTTTTCTCTTTCTGTCTCTCTTTCTCTCTCTGTTTCAATCGTCACGTAGAAAAATCATTTTGAAAGATTTATCGTAAACGACGATGATCACTAACGAACGATCTCATGCGCGGGCTTTTTAAAGATTTATAAATATTAGATGCGTCATTGCGATAATTTTTTACTTTTCTTTGGCCCTTTTTCCATTTTTCTATTAATCTCGAAATCGTCATATGTACGGGAAACATCGTAAAAATTGAATAACCGATAAGTAATCGATATTACGCGAAACGAAAAGGAAACGTTTAATCTTCTTCGTTGAAAGGCCACTTTGTAGAACGGAAATTGGCGGGCTTTTCGAACGAGCTTACGATGCTACGTAAACACACACACACACACACACAGAAAGTGAAACAGATAGATAGGCACTATCCTTTGTAAATCCACGAAACGTGTTGATGAGTTAGTTCGCGGGATAAATTTGAAAAGAAGAGAAGTGATGCTTCGGGATTCTATTCGTACGGTCTGACGCAAGCGGTTTTTGAAATGTTGCAAACAGGTTAACAAGCATTTCTCGGTAGAGTGCCTCGCGATACTTTGGCTTCTGTCCCCGGTGTTCTAGGAAGCAAATGTTTTCCTTCGTTCCTTCGTTCATTCGTTTCATCGTTCGTTCGTTCGTTCGTACGTTCGTACGTTCCTACCTTCAAACAGACAAAGTCATTCGATGAATTCTTAAGCGTACCGGTTTTCTTAATAAGCTGGTTTGTCCTCCTCGATTCGTTACGTAATCCTCGCGCCTGATCAATACTTTTACAACGGTCTCTCTATCGGTATATATCACAAGCTTCGGAAGATCTATCTATCGATCAAATTGGTCGATCGACCGATCGATGGATCCGATCGGTAAATATTTGTTCGTAATTATAGAACTTATATTTGCACGTTTTTAAATATTCCAAATGTAAATATCGATACACGTGATACTTTTTATTTGATTTATATATATACACACACACACACACACACACACACACATATGTACATGTATATAAAATATAAACTTGTGATGCGTTAACGTATGCTTGGATAAGATCTGATGTACTTATGCAATGACACATGTTTACTCCGTTGCACCAGAATAATCGAATTAAATGGCGATTTAATCGGACGGAATTTTTACTGCGAAATACAATAATAATAAAAAAAAAAAAAACAGCAACGGAGTAATCGGGATAGTTGTACGACGATTATGTGCGATTACATGAACGGGGTAGGGTGGAATAGATCCTTTAAAATAATACGTGATATTGCAAGAGAGACAGAGAGAGAGAGAGAGAGAGAGAGAATTTTTTGAAATTTATCGAACGAAGTCTCGACGTCGAATTGCCGTGGAATTCCTTGTCGTCGCCGTCGTCGTTGTCGCCGTCGTCGACGTCGTCTTCGTCGCCGTTCCAGTTGGTCTCTTTCGAATGTGTTTGGTATTTGCGTTTGTATGCGTGCGTGCACGGTGCACGTGCATGCACATAAAACCGTAGGGAACTTGTACGACGAGCGCGCACGTTTCTCTTTGGGTAACTCCACAGAAGATCCCTTTGTTCTCTCTCTCTCTCTCTCTCTCTCTCTCTCTCTCTCTCTCTCTCTCTCTCTCTCTCTCTCTCTCTCTCTCTCTCTCTCTCTCTCTCTCTGTGAGCTGTTAAAGCATGCTATAGGTACATATATACGTTGGTCGACGTACTTACATGCATGCATGCATGCACGTATGCATGCATATATATATATATATATATATATATATATTCACGTATGCTTATATACATCGGAGAGTTTATAAAATGGAAACGTTCGGTCATGAAAACGTTCGCGATGTTATATTCGTACAATTCAACGTCGAGAAGGGCTAGGGTTCAAGGGAGTGGGGGGGGGTAGTTGTAGGAGATTTGTTTTTAATTTTTGTCCTCTTCCTTTTCTTCTTTTTAATCTTCTTTTTTGTATTTTGTTACTTTTGTTTTGTGTTTTGTTTCTTAATTCGTCAAGATTACGCACGTTTCCGATAAAAACGGAAATACGTGATTATTAACTGCAAACGTTAATCGATGTTGATTGACGTTAATTATCGAAGAATAAAAATAATATATATATATATATATATACATGTGTGTGTGTGTGTGTGTATAGGTTAGGTATACGAAGATATTATTCGAGGCCAATCGAAATCTGGTTTGAAAGATAACATGTAAGAGATTGTGAGAAAGAGAAAGAGAAAGAGAGAGAGAGAGAGAGAGAGATATTTTATTATATATAGGAACGTCGTGAAGAAACTCAAAAACACGATCGTACACGTAGTTTTACTCACTAACACGCATACCGATAGTGTCACGAAGAGACGTCTCCGAATCGCCTCTTTGTGTCTGGCAACGGCACAAGACCGCCTACAGCTGTCTGCTGTGCTGCCAATGCTCTCCGGGCGACA
>OU964976.1:3419073-3474073 GCA_918808275.2 Dolichovespula sylvestris
CTTTGTATCCTCTCATATCATGAAAACCTACGCGTTGCATTGTCTCTAGGAGCTCTGAGGCACGAATCATCTGGATCATCGGAATTATTTAGATCATCGCGAATACCGTTCGAAATGATTTTTATAAGGAGAGAACTCGACGAGAATCGAAAATTCTTCAATTCCTTTTTGTTTTTTCCTTCTCTCTTTTTCTCTTTCTTTCTTTATTTCTTTTTCTCTTTCTTTTGTTTTTGGCTTTCATTCATTCATTTCTCTTTTCCTTTTCTTCTTTTCAATAATCATCGATAATGAAATAATAATCATAATAATGATGATAATGATGATGATGGTTATAATAATAATAATAATAATAATAATAGTAATAATAATAATAATAATAATAATAATAATAATAATAAAAAAGTGGGAGGATACGTTTATCATAATTCTATAATTGAACACGTTATGTATGTACTTTGACGCTTGCAAAATTTAATTATTGAGATTAATGATCGATTATTAATAATATCATTTAATCGTGAAATACTTGGAAATCGAGTGCAACACCTGTATAAACATTCCGATGAGCAAGTACGTTTTTATTTCTCTCTCTCTCTCTCTCTCTCTCTCTCTCTCTCTCTCTCTCTCTCTCTCTCTCTCTCTCTCTCTCTCACTCATTCTCTGTCTCTTTTTCTCAAAATGTATTTAAGGACAGATCAAGTCATAGTCACGTTTTTTTTCTTTTCTTTTCTTTTCTTTTCTTTTCTTTTCTTTTCTTTTCTTTTATTTTATTTTATGCACCCCGGCGCTTAACCAAAAGAGAGAATATATTCTTCTCGTTAAGCCAAAAGCACACACTTTGCCATCGAACTTTCTATTTTAAGATCGCGCACGAGTCAAAACGACCTTCACCGTAAGAAGAGTCGCGACGTTTTCTTCGCCTACGTGTGTTCACTCTTGACCACTTCTGATTTCCCGAACAATCGATAAACTTCCAACTTTCGAGATATTTAACAAATATACGAGAGCATGGTTTTCCTTGACTCGAGAAAAATGAAAATTCCTTTTTTATTATTATTATTATTATTATTATTATTATTATTATCATTATTATTATTATTATTATTATTATTATTATTATTATTAAAGGAAGTAATAAATAATAGAAAGTTAAGATTTATGATAAGAAAAAAAATTTGTATATATATATATATATATATATATATATATTAATTGTTCGTTTATTAAAACAAAAATAATTCTTTTATATTAGTTCGAGTCGTATCTAACAAATGTTACTCTCTTGATTATCGATTATGCAATAGTGCAAAGTTCGCGTGACTGTTACGCCCACCAATTTGTGTGTCTCTTTCTCTCTTCTCTCTCTCTCTCTCTTTCTTTCTTATCTTAATATATCAGATTCTTTTATTATATTACGTACTCTTATTATGAATACGTATTAAAACGATTTATTCGATTTTTAACGTAACGTAACGTAACGTAACGTATAACGATCGTTTTATAATTTCAAAATTTAATTGTCGATTGTTAAAAGAGAAACAAACGTCCGATCTCCTTATTTTGTTTGTTTGTTCGTTCGTTCGTTCGTTCGTTCCTTCATTCGTTCATTTTGTTTTGCTTTTTTTGGCTACGTAATTCTCATTCGTCGAATATTTTCATTGAAAACATTATTGAAACGAAGCAAGACAAGACTTTTCAATGTTAAAGATCACTTTCAATGTAATCGTATACCCACACATAATTTCTCGCGCCCACGCATAATTTTTTCTTTTTTTTTATTTTGTCTTCCTTCCCTTTTTCTTCCTTCCTCCTCCTCCTCCTCCTTCTCTTCTTCTTTTTCTACTACTACTTCTTATTATTATTATTATTCTTGTTCTCAAATATTATGGTTCTTCTTACGTATTTCTCATTCGAGAATACCGTCATATAGTTTTCAAGGTTTTCATTCTTACTTCCTCGTACTACTATAAACGCACACACGCGCATATATATATATATATATATATATATATATATGTATGTATGAATTTACGAGAACGTTGGCACTTACTTGTTTTTGTTAAACATTACCAACAGCTCTATCATCGGTAACAGCTTGTCTAAATTGTTGACTCCTTGGCTTTTAACCAAAAGTATATCTCCACTTTGTCTTTGATAATACCGTTAGAACGTTAGAAATCTTTCAGGTACGATTAAATTCGGAGAATTGCGAGTTTTATCAAACTTTCGTAACTTAATAATGTCTTATGAAAAATTAAAAAAAAAAAAAAAAAAAAAAAAAAACAAAGAGAAAAAAATAAAGGGAACTATCTCGATTCTTTTTTTTTTTTTTTTTTTCAGAGAATTTCACACACACACACACACACACACACACACACACACAAATACTCGATAAGTGTTAACACATAGGATATAATGAATTAATCGATCGTTCGTGTTGTAATGAATGAATTATTCGCAATGTCCCTGGCACAAGTGTTTCTCGAATCAAAATCGTTCTCTAATTTTCACTTTTCTATTTATAACACCAAAATAATTCTCCCTCTTTATTTTATCTCGGTTTAAGCCGACAATTCGAAGGACTCTCGGTACTTAAGATATTTTATAATTTCTAAACCTTCCTTAAAATACTGTTAGAGGGTTATAATTACACGTACTCGGTTCTGTTCCAAGCTCTCTCTCTCTCTCTCTCTCTCTCTCTCTCTCTCTCTCTCTCTCTCTCTCTCTCTCTCTCTCTCTCTCTATCATCTATCTATCTATCTATCTATCTTCTTGAATACTCGAAGTTGAGAGATTTTCCTTCTTCCTGAACTCCTCAAGTTCTCTCGTCCGAAACGATATTTAACAGCTTCTCCGCGGTAGACCTCTTTCCGTTTTCCTCTACGTCTCTGTTTTATAGATCATTTTTAGATCGTTAACAATAATGGGTTTTGTAAAAAAAAAAAAAAAAAAGAAATAAAATAAAATATTAATTTTGTTCGATGGTAGTCAAAATTCACGTATATTATAATATATATATATATATATATATATATATATATATATATATATATATATATATATGTGTGTGTGTGTGTGTGTGTGTGTGTGTATGTGTATATATATATATATATATTTTTACAATTTATAATTATATTTCATATATTCATTTTATATCGTATAATTACATTGGAACATTTTCAAACGATCTATCTATTCGTTCGTTTCTTCACATCGACGATAGAAGAGAGGATAGATTTTTATCGTAAGGGATTATTTAATCTATAAAAATAGAAAACATACAATGTAATAATAATAGCGAAATGGGTATATGGTTCATTGTATGAAATAGTAAACGCGTAGGTGTATCTGGTTGAAATTTGTCGATGCAAAAATATAAGCTTCATAGAAAATTGTGTTATACGTAACCAAGCTCCTTAAAGTGCCTTTTGAGATCACACGTTAATTTCGTTTATGATGATTTGATCGATTTTTGGAAAGGATAAGTCGAGTTCGGTCGAGACACTAGACAAACAGAAAGAGATAGAGAGACACATATACATATATAAACACACACACACACACACAAACAGACACATATATATTAGTTAGATAGAAATGAGTAGTAAGTAGAGAAGAGAGAGAGAGAGAGTGTGTGACTCACCACACGTGGATCTTAAATAGAACGTAAACGACTTTTGACTCGGCAGATGCTGACGACGAATCAGAGCCAGAGCAGCAGTAGCAGCAGTAGCTCGAGCAGGGTGGCCAAGTCCTCTCAGAGGATCCTTACGTCGTCCTCGTCGAGTGAAATGAAGGCGAGCTCTATGAAGAGCGATCTGACCGAATTGAAGCGCGGCATTTCGGAGATGAAAAATATATCAACCAATTTTTCACGATTACGTAGCAGCATGGAGAATCTCGTTGACAGGTACGATTTTATAATAATCATTTTTTCTTTTCTTTTTAACTTCTAACGATCTAACTTAAATCTCTTTTCATTTATTTATTTATTTATTTCATTTATTTATTTTTTTATTCGAATACATTCACGAACGTTGTCAATTTGTCGCAACGAAATAATTAAATGTTCGTATATGGATTTGGATAGAAACGAAAGGAAAATCGATGACTAACGATTTTTTCTTCTTCGTTATCGTTCCTCATTTTATTTCTTTATTAATTATTTATTTATTTTTCGTTTCTTTTTATATTTATACATATATATATATATATATATTATTTTCATTTTTTTTTCTTTTTTCTTTTTTAGAGACGGAACCGGCCCCGAAGAAAATGATTTGACCGAGCCACTGGTGACATTCCCGGATCCTGACACGCCACCGCCCTCAACGGGAACTGTCACACTGACAGGAGGTTCCCCGTCACAGCTGAGTTCCCTCAATTCATTGAACAATCTTCACAGTATGAGCCCGCCGATGAACATGCCGAGTATAACGAATATGACGAGTTTACCTGCCGGTCAGGAAACTATGAAATTCGAACAGAAGAAAATGACGAGTGCGTCCAAGACGAAGGTCAGTCCTACAACGTGTGTTTAGTGTGAAAAAGAGAAAAGAATAAATAAATAAAAAAGAAACCAAGTACATACGACGATCACGCCGATTATCATCGGACCTATAGCTTTTTTTTTTATGAGTCGAGTTAAGAAAAAACAAAACAAAAAAAAATAAAAAGAAAGAAAGAAAGAACAACGGCAAAAGAAACGAAAGATAGACAATGCATCGATCGTGTCCTAATCGTTTGGAGATCTTTATAGATCATTCTAATGATTTTTCTAAGTCTAACTTTATATATATATATATATATATATATATATGTTCTTTGACTCGAAGCAATTAAATTATTATTTACGTGCCAAGATCTGCGTGTCTGTCTCTATTTCACGGAAGGAAATCTAATAAGATCTAACATTAGAACTATGGATCTCGATCAGTAGGTGATCATCGGTTCGTAGGTCGCACGTGGAATAATCGAGTATAGCGAACCGACTCTTTAAGAACGTCGTCGAACGACTAAGCAGAGACTGCGCAATGTTTGGCCCGAGGTGTGGTTTCCTCTATGTAGTCTAGGTCAAGGACTTCGAGTCAGTCTCTCTCTCTTTCTCTCTTTTTCTTTCTTTCTTTCTTTCTTTCTTTCTTTCTTTCTTTCTTTCTTTCTCCCTTCTAACTCACGAGTTGTCACGACCGATCGATCGCTTATGTATTATCGTTCTATTCTTTTGCTCGATCATTTCTCGATCGATCACGATGAATGTGTAATCATTGATCACGATTATTACAACGATTATCATCACGATCACGATCGTACTAATGATGGATTCATCGATATATCGTCACAATTAAGATTATAATTTTATTTATTTATTTATTTATTTATTCATTTATTCATTTATCTATTTATTTGTCTATCGTTTTCTTTCTTTTCTTCTTCAACTTCTTAGTTTTTTTTTGTTTGTTTGTTTTTTTTTTTTTGATGATACAGGTCGTTACCGATGGATTTAGTGCTGAAAAGGCAATAGCGAATAGTGCAGAAATGAGAGCGTTACAGGCTGGCGACGTATCTTACAAGGAACAAAGTGCAGCGACCGCTGCAAGGGCGCGGGTCGAATTGGACGGTGTATCAGCCGAAAAGAGGGTGGCTGCAGCCAGAGTAAGCTATAATCACAGATTATATCATTGCATATTTATCTTCGCGAACGTCCATCCTAATTGCGCGTGATTATCCCGATTCGTCGGTCTCGTGTGATAAAGGAAAGTAGAGAGATGGGTGTTCGTGAATTAACGACGACGATATTTTCTTTTTTCTTTTTTTTTTTTTTTTTTTTTTTTTTTAAATCATAATCCAACGCGCATCCATCCATCGCATTTCGATCTCGTCGTTAATTAATCGAGACGTTAAAGTGGATCGTACGATACGTAATAAAAACAATCGTGTTTAGTCAGTCATTACGAACGTTAGCGACGATGGTTTCTCGGGATATTGATATTAAAAAAGCGAACGATTAATTAACGAGTATGCGATTACGTAAATTCTCTTTGAAATTCCTCGTCGTCCTTGTCGCCGTAAATCGATTGGTTCTAAGATTCTAATAGACGACATCTATATTACATATATATATATATATATATATATATATATATATTTATTTATTTATTTATTTATTTTAGGAGTAAAAAAATTTGCGTGCTCCGAACCTATGCGAGTATGCGAAATACGGAATAGGTTTATTTTCAAATCGAATTGAGCAGTCGTCGAACCTTCTCGCTTTGAGAAACGATTACACACTAGGGGTAAATGTATTCGGGTATTGTGTAAGAGACCACTCTTTCAGTTCCACGTCAGAGAACAGCCTTTCCCATCGGTATATTCTATATTTAGATTATTTTAGCCGAATAGTATACCTCGGGATTCGTCGGATACACGTCGACTTGGGGAGGGTGGGTGGGAGGGAGAGCGACTACACTTGAGTCAGCAGTGTCGAAGGAAGCTTTTTGAAACCCGGCCAATCGAATTCTCGATTGGTTTATATGTAGATACAAATCTACATTCGTATATATATATATATATTCTTTCTTTACGTTAAAGCAATATGATCATTAATAACATACTCGTGTTGTGAATCTCGTATAAGATCCTCCCCCTCTCTCTCTCTCTCTCTCTCTCTCATTATAAGATTATCTCCAAAGCATACGCAATTCGTTAGATTTTGTTTATTGAGAAAATTCTACGAGAACGTTTAATCTAATTCCATCGATCGTAATTATTTTATCATTCCTTTGTAATCGATACTATTACGTTAAATCTATCGAAATAAATTAAATAACGTGTTCGATCGGTACCGAAATCTTGACGAATATATGTATAACCGTTATGCTTTCTAAGCACAAGTGGTTTTTAAGATACAGTATGTACGTATAAACAAATACATATATAACATATAAATGTCGTGACGTTGTAACGATGAATCATATTGCACGGTTTAAGATTCGTCGATATAGTATAGATACGCTTTTCGATTTACCCATCCGCAAGATGACGCTGCAAAAATGACAAAACTAATAATTCGATTATAATATAACGTTACAAGGCTTATACAACGAATAACCAAATCGATATCAACGAACCAACCCAACACAGAGTTCATCGATTTTCTAAAAAGAAAATTCGTTGGAAATTCTTGGTTGGTTGGTTAGTTGGTTAGTTGGTCGGTTTGATCGGTGAGTGAGTGAGTGAGTGAGTAGGTGGTTGTTGTTGAGTATTGGGCTTTTCCCGCATTGACCTTGAATATTTAAACGAAACGATTCTGTTTCTACGGGGCGTGTTTCCAAGCACCACCACCGTCACTACCCCACCACCACCACCACCACCACCACCACCACCACCACCGCCATCAGCAGCTCCAGTAGTAAGGCTTGGGGTTGAGTATTGAACGAGTGGTCGATAACAGAAAGCTTAGAGAGAGAGACAGAGACAGAGAGAACGTCAGAACAGTTTGTTCTTGGCTTCGATAGCTTGCGTATGTTGTCGATGGGGCAACGACTTTCGAGGCTTGCACGGGGCCTCTTTCCTGTTTTAAGGACCCGAAATATCACAGTGACCAAACGTATTTTGGGGAACGATGATCGGGGAAGATCTATCGGAATGGTAGGCCTCCTCCTATTCGTAATGGAAAAAAAAAAAAAAAATATATATATATATATATATATATATATATATGTGTAACGAAACGATATAATCGCGAATAATTGTTCCTTCTTCCAAACTTTTATATCTATAATTGTCGTGTGTCAAAGAGAGAAGGGAGCAGCAAAGAAAAAGAAAGAAGGGACGTATCGAAGGACGATCGACATACGCTTACAGTAAATTGATCCGGACGTCGTTCGTGGATTTTTTTTTTTTTTTTTTTTTCTTTTTTTTTAATGAAATAATCTATAACGTATAGTTCGTAACGTTTCGAAATTACTTTTAATCATAGATTACGGTGTTTTCGAGTTGAAAAGAAAAATGCAATCTCAAACATTGTCGAACAACGTCGCGACAACGTTATTACACGATGTCCCATCGGATTATTTCGAATGGTTTTTAATGATTATTCCAACGGGAGGAAGGGGGAGGAGTTATGTATTATAAGGATGGTGTGTTCGAGATTACGTAATCGAAGTGTTCCTTCGGTTAATAATAGAAAAAAAAAAAAAGAATAACATAAAAACTGGCCGATCTGTGGGTGGTGGTGGTGTTCGGTGAACTTCATTTTTCGTTTCTCTTTCAAAATATATATGTGTGTGTGTGTATATATATATATCCATCTCTCTCTCTCTCTCTTGTCTTCTCTTTTTGCCAAACGTCATATAAAATCTTCGGGAGTGCGTTGGTGTGTCCCATTCATTGAGGATTGGATTGCGTTTTCACCTAACGGTTGACGTAATCTTTGCGATTTCAATAAGATTCAAAGGAAATATGCTTGCCAACTATGTTTAAATGTCACCCCGATATCTTCCGCCATCCCCTTCTATTCCCTTACCCTCACCCTCACTCTCCCTTCCTCCTTATATCCCTCTCTCCCTCTTTCGCCCGCCCTAACTCGAAATAGAACTCGGCCGCGAAATACTTTCGGGTAAATTGCCAACTTCTAACTTCTCTTCTTCGAAATGCTTTCAAGATCCGTACGTGCGTGCGTGCGTGCGTGCGTGCACGCACGTTCAAGGTTCAATTTTGATCCAGCAAATGGATCGCGAGAAATTTTCATCCCTACTTTATATACGCCGACTACGGTTCCTCGTACTTGAGAATGAATTAAGTGACTCGTATTCTTTAAATCGATCGATTGAAAAGAAGAATTCATTTCAATTTAAACTTTTCCAATCGCGGATCGTTGTATCGGATTGTTCGAATTTTTAAGATTTTATTGTTATTATTTTTGTTATTGTTATTATTGTTATTATTAATTAGTAATCGTACAGGTTAATATTAATAATTAGAAAATTATATATTAGACGATAATGTTCGGTTCGATCGATCGATTCGTCATTCATTCGTGATATCTTATTTATTTATTTATTTATTTATGTTTTATATATTTATATATATATATATTTATTTATCTCTTAATAATTTGAAATGAAATAAAATATCGAATCGACTATAATTTATAATTGTAATTCGCGTTGAACGCAATTTGTGTCCCGTTGATAAGGAAGCTCGTGTTAAGGATAAAAAAAAAACATTCTCGGTGAATATATATTTCGTTCGATGTTTGAATACGGAACAACAACGGAGCGTTTAAAACGACGATATTCTTCGTCTTTTAACAGTACGACTAAAAATGATTTTTAACGAGATTCGCATACGTGACGCCGATTGATGTTACTTCTCTTTCTTTTACGTTACACCAGTAAGCTGACGTACGTATATTAATGACACCGTTTTCAAGGACGGATTAACAATCTGTTGTAATGACAGGTCGACGTAGCGAATCTTAATTAAATATTCGAACGTTGGATGGAAGCGGCGTTGAAAAACGTACGACGACGTTCATCTAAAACATTACATAATATCAGTAACGACGTATCAGGACTCGTCGTTACGATGGCCGTCGTTCGAAACGTATTTCGAAAGTTCCCGCCATTGTGAATTGGTCACGTGACCGTCGGAAAAGCAAAAGGAAGCTTCAAACTTTTCGCGCGTAACGCGCGTATAAGGTAGTGTGGGAATCAAAATAGGGGAGTTTAACAAACTCTAAGCGACCAGCTAAGATTAGTTAGTGCTTCGTCTTCTTCGTAAACGTACGTACGTAACTATCTACGTATGCCTTCGTGCCTGCGCTTTGGGTTATTAGAAAGTGTTATTTAACGCGGCCGGTTATGAATATTTATAAACATGAGCGTACCTTGGCCGGTGCATCGAGGTATATTGCAACGAAAAAACTACGACAGAGGTTTGCGTTATTCGGTAAGAACATCGAGATCATTACTTCGGATCATCCTTTTCTTTTCTTTTCTTTTCTTTTACCTCATCTATCATTTTTCCTTTTTTCGCTCGGATAATACTTAAATAAAAAGAAAAAGAAAAAGAAGATCGAATCGGTCTTGCGCGTAACTTAATTTTTACACAATGGGACGGACACACACACACACACACATTCTCTCTCTCTCTCTCTCTCGCAATAAAAAAAAAAATAAATAAATAAATAAAACGAACGATAAAGAGAAAAAAGAAGACAATAATTGAATAAATGAATATATAAAGAGTTTGGAGGTACGACGAACGATATTATTTATTTTCTATTTCATTTGATTAGACCCGTTTTATCTGTTGTCGTGATTAAATGATTGAATTTAGGATTTTATTAAAAAAAAAAAAATAATAATAAAATAAAAGGAAGAAAGAAAGAAAAAAACTAAATAAATGAAAAATAAAAAATAAAAACATTAGAGGAAAAAAAAATTGGAAAAAAATTTACAGAGAAGAAAAAGGGGGGAAAAAAAAGGAAAATAATAGGTTTTCGAGATGGACGATGACGAGGAAGAGAGACAGAGACAGAGAGAGAGAGAGAGAGAGAGAGAGAGAGAGAGAGAGAGAGAGAGAGAGAAATAACGCGTGTAAGCGGATATACGATTGTGTCCAGCGACAAGAGAAAAGACGCGGCGACGATTCCGTGACGAAACGCTTCGCTTATATTTATAGAAATACGTCAGAAGGCATCGAAGAGGTCGGGATACATGACAGAACGGTCAGATTGCTATGGAACTGCGTGACGGTCGTGGTGCTTCTCTCGAAATTCTCGCATTAGTGATTATTTATCCGAAAATTTCTCGATCTCGTTTCCTTCCTGTTTATTCTTTTTCCTTTTTTTTTTTTTTAGTCTTTTTTTTTTTCGTTTCGTTTCGTTTCCTTCCCCACCCCCTCTCTCTCTCTCTTGTTATCATTTAATTATTTTCTTTATGTTTTACATTCGGTTCAATCTAATCGCTCGATTACGACATTCGCGCCTTGTGAAAGTTTCCAAAGTAAAAAATAAAATAAAATAAAATAAAAATAGGAAAAGAAAATAAAAACGACGGAAAACAAAAAAAAAAGAAGAAGAAGTATCACAGTGATATTTAACGTCGATCGTTTGAACGATAATATTTAATCATCGTGTGGTGGTTCACATACTTAAAAAAAAATATTTTCGAAAGATTGTTGGTTTTTGTTTTTGTTTTTTTCTGTTTCTTTTTCTTTCTCCTCGATTCCCCTTCAGTACAAAACTTGTGTTTGTTAAATTCTCGAAGAGAAAAAGGAAAGAAAAATTGATTCGAAAATTATTTCGATCGAGTGAGTAATCGCAACTGCAGTGTGTGAGGAAAAAAGAAAAAAAGAAAAAAAAAGAAAAAAGGAGAGAGAAAAAAAGTGTACTATTACGTTATACGCGCGTATCGTTCGTTGTCATTCTAATTATGATCGTTTAGTTAGGCAAACGAGTTTGTTAGCTAGCTCGACAAAATACGTTTTTCGTTTCGTTTCGTTTTCTCTTTTTCTTTCGTAGTTTTTTTTATTCTTTTATCTTTTTTATTTGTTTATTTTTTCTTTCTTCTTTTTTTTTTTTTTTTGAGGGGAAGAATGAAGGAAGGAAAAACTTTTTTCCCCATGAAATGCATTAGGCTTTCGTGCTCTATATGATCTCTCTCTCTCTCTCTCTCTCTCTCTCTATCTCTCTTCCACGAATACAAACACTTAGAATTGGTATCACCCAATATATCTATCTCTTTCGTTATTACAGGAACAGCGAAGCTTGAAGGCTGGAGATTTATCGCATCAAGAGAGCAACAACATGGCAGCCTCAACTATGAAGTTACAAAGTGATTCATTCAGTTCAGAAAAGGTTGGTTCTCATAATAAATTCGGTATAAATAAATTTCTACGTTTTGTAAATGTTTTCAAAAATAATATATTTCGAACGAAAATCCGGCCAACTTGAGAAAATCTTCTCTCAAATTTTCTCTCTCTCTCTCTCTCTCTCTCTCTACTCTCTCTCACTCTATATATATATATATTTTTTATGCAAGATATATAAAAAAAAAAAAATTTGTTGCATCTTAAAAGATCGAACGGGGATCGAGAAACGAACGAAAATTCCAAACTTTTCTTTTTTTGTTAGAAAAAAAAAAAAACAATATTACCCATACAGGACGAAAGATATCGATTATATATATATATATATATATAAAATTATATATATAATAATAAGATTAATAATAAGATTAATTATTATAATTATTATTATCATTAATTAATTAAATTATAATAATAAGAATTATATATATATATATATATATATATATATATATATATATATATATATAATTGTTTTCGGATATCCGAATATAATAGGGGTTCCTTCTTCTTGTTTTCTTTTCGTTCATCAGTTTGGCCGGTCACCAAAGAATACGTTTCCGCGAGTTAGCCATAAATCGTTGTCTTTAAAAAAGAAATCCGGGATGAAGTTACCTTTAACTTTGCCAGTCGTATATATGTGTGTGTGTGTGTGTGTGTGTAGAAGTCGTACGTACGTATCGAAAAGCATGCTTCCGACGGACTACCTACGATCCTCTGTCCACGCTCGTCTCTATCCTATGCTATGTGTACGCACGCGCGCGCGCGCACACACACACACACACACATAACGCGCGCGCGCAATATCGAGCATTTAAAGATTCCACCAATTTAAACGGTGACGAGCTTACCGTCAGCCTTCAGTCTTTCTCGATTTCCTGAACCACGAGCATGTACTAGTTCCGACGCTGTTGAAAAAAAAAAAGAAAAAACAAAAAAAAGGGAGGGAAAAATAAAAAAAAAAAAAAAAGAAAAAGAAAGAAAAAGTCACGACGATTTTTCACAATGATTTCGAAAGTAAAACGCGAGGGAAAAACTTGGATGATTCTGGTGAAATAAATAGTTTATCTACGATAACGACAACAACAACAACAACAGCAACAGCAATAGCAATAGCAACGACTGCGACGACGACGACAAAGAGGAGGAGGAGGAGGGGAGGGGGAGAAGGGAGGGGAAGAAAGATAAAAATAAAGGTTGGAAGGGAAAAAAGAGGAAAAATCATTCTCCAAGTGTCAAAGTTAAGCCATTTTAATGCACGAGTGAAGAGAGAAAGCAATGCTACGAAAGTGGAGCCTCGACTCGAGAATGGTATATAGTGTTAAAAACGTGCTTAGTAAAATCAACGTAGAAAACGCGAGAACGTGTTCCGTTGTCATTTTGAATACTTTCGTTATGGCCTTTTTAAAATATCTCCATCGTTGTAATCGTTGCGTCATAAGGCGACAGAAATAAATTAGATTGCGCAAGGAGGACGTTAACGAAGGCGTGAATAAATGATCGCGTTCGAATGAAAAATGAAAGGAAAGAAAAAGAAAAGGAACCAAAAGAAAAAGAAAAAGAAAAAATTGATGTCACTGTTCGTTCTGTTTAATTTTTTTGTCTCTTTTATAGAAGGCGATGGCGGCACAACAGCAACGTCAGACGGTAACATCCTCGGGGATATACAATCACGAGAAGCACATGGCGTCGAGTTCGCAGTCGAGTATAACGATAGCCTCGAAAGGTGTCACGTCTAAATCGTCGATGATAAGCGCGGCCAATGCGGTGAATCAATTGATGAACGGCATGAGGCCAGCCGAGGACGAACTCCTTTCCCTTCCGTTGGACGATTTGGATTTGTTGTGTTCCAAGTCGAATCCGCAGGACGTTGATCGTGCGATTAATAAGTATTGCAGTTTCTTGGACAGTTTCGTCGAACGTTTGAAAGCGAACGAGGGAAAGAACGGTAAAGCGCCGTTGTTGTTGAACAGGGTTAACGAGATCATACGAAAGGCCTGGGCAGTACCAACGCACGGCCACGAGCTCGGTTATACACTTTGTAACACCCTTAGAACGAGAGGCG
Organism: Dolichovespula sylvestris; assembly: GCA_918808275.2. Taxonomy (NCBI): domain Eukaryota; kingdom Metazoa; phylum Arthropoda; class Insecta; order Hymenoptera; family Vespidae; genus Dolichovespula; species Dolichovespula sylvestris. The sequence continues at coordinate 3,433,013 of OU964976.1, forward strand.
GATTGGATTTGTTGATGTCGAATTGCATCGCTAGCGATCACGAGTTACAGTTTTCCTCGGCGAGATTATTGGAACAGTGTTTGACGACCGAGAATCGTGCCCACGTGGTCGAGCACGGCCTTGAGAAGGTCGTTAACGTCGCCTGTGTATGCACGAAGAATGCCAATTCCGTGGATCATTCCAGAGTGGGTACTGGCATATTGGAACATCTGTTCAAGCACAGCGAGGGTACGTGCAGCGACGTCATCAGGCTCGGCGGTTTGGACGCGGTACTGTTCGAGTGTAGGAAGAACGACGTCGAGACATTGAGGCACTGCGCCGGGGCATTGGCAAATCTGTCGCTTTACGGAGGTGCTGAGAATCAGGAAGCCATGATCAAGAGGAAGGTACCAATGTGGCTGTTCCCGCTCGCCTTTCATAACGACGACAACATCAAGTATTACGCCTGCCTGGCGATCGCAGTTTTGGTGGCCAACAAGGAGATCGAGGCGGCCGTATTAAAGTCCGGCACGCTCGACCTGGTCGAGCCTTTCGTTACGTCGCATAATCCGTACGAATTCGCCAAATCGAATCTGGCTCACGCACATGGACAAAGTAAAAATTGGTTGGAACGATTGGTACCTGTATTGAGTTCTAAACGCGAGGAGGCAAGGAACCTCGCGGCTTTTCACTTTTGCATGGAGGCGGGTATTAAGAAACAACAGGGCAATACCGAGATATTCCGTGCTATCGGTGCGATCGAACCGTTGAAGAAGGTAGCCAGTTGTCCGAACGCGATCGCCTCGAAATACGCCGCTCAGGCGTTGCGTTTGATAGGCGAGGAAATACCCCATAAGCTAAGCCAACAGGTACCGCTATGGTCTACCGAGGATGTTAGGGAATGGGTAAAGCAAATAGGATTCGCCGAGTGCGCTGCGAATTTTGTCGAGAGCAGGGTAGACGGCGATCTATTGCTACAATTGACCGAGGAGAATCTCAAGGAGGACATTGGCCTGACCAATGGTATAAGAAGGAGACGCTTTACCCGGGAGTTACAAAATTTGAAAAAGATGGCCGATTACAGTAGTCGGGATACGGGCAATTTGAACAGTTTCTTACAATCGATCGGACAAGAATTTTCGATCTACACTTACAGTATGCTCAACGCTGGCGTTGACAAGGATTCGATTAGGAATCTATCCGAGGATCAATTGTTGACCGAGTGCGGTATAGCCAATAGTATACATCGTCTCAGGATATTGGACGCGATCAAGAACATGCAACACAATCAGTTCAGTTCTTGCGAGGACGAGTCGCCGGATAAATCCTTGGATGTGTTCGTTAGTTATAGGAGATCAAATGGTTCACAATTGGCCAGCTTACTGAAGGTACATTTGCAGTTACGTGGATTTTCGGTCTTTATCGACGTCGAAAGGTTAGAGGCCGGTAAATTCGACAATAATTTGTTGCAAAGCATAAGACAAGCCAAACACTTCCTCCTTGTGCTAACGCCCAAGGCTTTAGAAAGGTGTATACAGGACAACGAGTGCAAAGACTGGGTCCATAGGGTAAGATTTCTTTTTAATATAAATCCTTTAAGAATTTCTTTGAATCGTTATACAGTAATAGTTTTAATCCGTTCAATCGTTTATCTTTCTTTTATTTTTTTATTTTGCATTCGTTTACAGGAAATTGTAGCTGCGTTACAATCGCAGTGTAACATCATTCCCATAATAGATAATTTTCAATGGCCTGAACCCGAAGATCTTCCCGAGGACATGCGAACGGTTTGTCACTTTAATGGCGTACGTTGGATTCACGATTATCAAGACGCTTGCGTAGACAAATTAGAAAGGTGAGTTTTGTTACGCGCACGTAAATAGGTGAGTTTGGTATTGGGATTGGTTTTGTATTATGACCAAAAAAAAAAAACAGAAAAATTAACGATACAAAAAAAAATATATATATATATTCCTATTTTTTTTTTTTTTTGTTAAGGTTTATGCGAGGAGAAATTCCTGTAAGATCTGAATTGTCCGGTGGTATACCAAGAAGTATAGCGTCCAAGGACGTGACGGCACCTAGTACGCCAGGTAGCACAAATATTCGACAGGCACCGAATTATCAGCGAATGCACAGCAATGAAAGCAGAGGTAGCGATAAGGATTCAAATGGTGGGCGAGACTGACTAGACGGCCCGCCCACAGCTATTCCAAACAGGTATACAAAAAAAAAAATATATATATATATATATCAAGAATCTCTCATTGCTTTTCATTATATCTTTATTATACCAACGATGAATTTATACGAAAGATTTTTTTTTTTGAACTACTAACAAACGACCTTTAATTTCTATTTTCTACAGCAGGGAATATGAATCGCGATAAGACAATCACGATTTAGGTTAGTTGGTGCAAAAGATATTATATATATATATATATCTATGTATATACGTATATTTTTTTTTTCTTCTTCAAATTACATACATTTTATATATTAAGCTGTGCACCATTGTGAATGGATCCTCGTACTACTCTCCACCACTCCCTCCCCCTCTTCCGTATGTTATGTTCGTCCGTATTGTCTCACGCTTGCAGGTAGCAATTTTAATGCATGTTCATCCATGTAAATTAAGTTCATCGTTGAAACCGGTGATATCGTATCGTCGGTAACGCGTATAAAAAAAAAATGTTCGAGTAATAATTGTATCGATCGAATAACCCCTCGGCCTATCATTACGAATGTTATACTTGAATCTAGTAGTGGCCTGTTGAGATGTGGTAGTAGTGGTCTTCCATTGATGTCACTTTTTTTCTTTTAATTTATTTTCGTAACAAAGCTCTCTCGTATATTGCATCGTGCAATTGATGAATTTGACTTGAGATTATAAATGATGACGATGACGATGACAGTATCGAATTCATGTTCATTGTTGGCTGTTGCTATTGTTCTTTCGATGCACAAACGTGTCAAAGTTTGATTGCTCTCCCCCCCCCCTCCCTCTCTTTAATTGCCTTTTAAAAATCTATTCTCTTTATTCGGTAATTGTCTTTACAAAAAAAAAAAAGAAAAAAAAGAAAAGAGAATAAATATACCAATGTCGCTTAAACGTATCTCTTTCGAAATAATAATAATAACGATGATCCGATAAATACTATGACACGTTATTAGGAATAATATTTGTACTTGAGCGAATGTGTATGCGTAAATCATTTATTTATTTATTTATTTATTTACTTATTTATTTATTTATTTATTTTTCTTTTGTTCTTTTTAAATCACAGATTTAGAAAATCGTCGAGTCCGTCCCGTTGGTTAATGGGTTTGCCGCCAACGTCACCTCGATTGAAATTCGTCCACACGCATCCAGGTGGGGGAGGAAGTAGTCCCGTACCACGCAGACCACCGCGTCATCCACCCTCCCCGTCGACACGATCCAAATCCTTAGAGCTATTGGATCAGGATCAGAATAAGAAGAAGAAGTCCGTCTTGCCGGTCGCCAAACCAGAACCCGTACCAAGGCCAAGATCCAAAAGTTTGGATGGCCTTTTGGACGAGGATAACGACGACGACGACGACGACGACGCAGACGCAGTTATAGTTTCGCGCATAAAGACTGAAGAATTGGCCAAGGATAACGAGGATAGTAACAACAATGATAACGACGATCGTGATAAGAAAAATCCGCGTGGCTTTAATCGGACAATTAAAAACGAAAATAACGAATCCTTTAAAGAAGACGATGTCGATGTCGATGTCGATGGTGGTGATGGTGGTGATGGTGGTGGTGGTGGTGATGGTGAATCCTCGAAGAAAATCGAACGATACGAACAAATACGATCGTCGTGTTTTAAGGAGGAAACGAGGGACGATAAAAAGAATCCATTGCCCGTACCACGTTCGAAGACTAAAGTATTATTATCGACCACGAATTCGCAATTGGAGGTATGTGGTGGTGGTGGTGGTAGTAAAGTTTCGTCAATCGTCGTCAAGGAAGAAAGGAAGGAGAAAGCGTCATCCTCGTCATCCGATAAAAGAAGGAACGATATGAAAAAGAAAGAAGAGGAGGAAGAGGAGGAAGAGGATTCAACGTTGTCGTCGGCCAAACGAACTAACGGACGTAATTATAACGTTAATGAAGATCGTCAAAACGAATCGTCGTCGCGTTTAACGGACCTGCGTGAGGATGAGGAGAAAGAGAAGGAGGAGGAGAAGGAGGAGGAGGTTGTTGTTACGAGTCGTTCTAACAAAATAAGGCAGCAAACCAACACCATCGAGCATTGTGATAATAATAGTTTAGAACCGATAAAGGAGAGACTAATGACTACGATGGTGAACGACAACAAATCGACGACGTTGCTCAAATCTAAAAGCTGTGGCGCGGGATTAGATGATGATACTAACAACGATAGTGTTTCGTCGAACGATTACAATAAAGCCGAAACGAAGGAACAAGGCTCGTTGCTATCATTGCCGGCGGGAGCAGAGCCAAAGAGAAAAAGAAATTTCATGGACAAGTGCGTTAACAAGGTGCGGTCTTTCATAAAGAGGTAAAATGATGATGATGATGATGATGATGATGATGATGATAACAATAATAACAATAATAATAATAATAATAATAATAATAATAACGACGACGACGACGATAATGATGATGATGATGATGATGATGATGATGATGATGATGATGATGATGATCATCCCGAACCTCTTGGAAGGGAAAAAAAATTGTGCACAAGTGATATAAAGACTTATTTTAAATAATTTTTACGATATCCGTTTTCTTTTTTTCTTCTTCTTTTCTCGATTGTGTTTTTCATTTTTTTTTTTTTTCTTTTTTCTTTTCTCGTTGACACCACGCCCGACGTTGTATATCTTTATTCGTAATTCCATCAGAACGATTAGTTTTTGTCGAACGAGATTTATGTACGTGTACAAAGAGAGAGGGGGGGGTGGAGATAGAAAGTATATTTAGAAATAAATAAAACGAAAAGAAAAGGAAAAAAGAGGAAACAAAAAAAAAAAAAAGAAAGCGAAAGAAGAAATAAAGGATATAAGAAAAAAATGTTCTTGTAAATACAAGCGTTGCTGGTGGAAATATGAATAAAATACGTTTCGAAGAGATGATAAAACTTTGTGTATAATGACAGACAGCATGAAAGTATAATGTTGTGCCTAATATTATATAATGTGTCTTCGTAGAAATCAGAGCGACCGTAGGGGATGTACGATTTTCGATCTTTCTTATTTTGATGACGTAATAGAGAGAAAGAGAGAGAGATGGATCTATCTGTCGGTTCGCTTTATTTCAGGTGCCTTTTTATATTTCATTAATGAATTGTATTATAAAACACTTAAAAATGTAATTAGAATAATATTTTAATTTGTAATACTATTTTCTATAGACAGTTCTATTATCTTATTTCTTTTCTTTTCTTTCTTTTTTCTATCTTTTTTTTTTTTTCTTTTTCTCGATTATCAACCGTACACACTCCTATAGCGAGAGCGATATTATAAATATTAAAGGTTGTTTTAAAATGCAGCTAACTCTGAAAATAAAGGTGACAAATTTAACGGTAGTTATGAGAATTTTATTATTATTTGACATCGTATTTCTTTTTCTTTTTTTTTTTTTTTTTTTTTTTTTTTTTTTTTAATGTCATATTTTACAGGTAATCCAATTGAAAAATCTATATTCTTCGTATTAAGTCTTCCGTGTATGTTTTAAGGATGCATTTATGCATCGTGTATAATTTACCAAAGTTATGTCAAGTCAAACGCGACTTTAATCTCAATATTACATATATCTCTCTTCAATGTTTTAACCAATAAATTTGATTGAAATCTTTCGTTTAATTATAATCTAATATCAATTATAAATAGATAGATAGATAGACAAATTTTTTATTCCTTCCCTTAGGGTTTGTAAGGCTTCCATCTAAATAATTTTTTTTCTATCTTAAATTCTAACTTATCATCCACTTTTCCCGTTCTCAGAGTAAGATCTATCTTACAAAATACTATCTTACTACATATCTCCTGTTACAAGAGAGAGAAATATATATATATATATATATATATATATATATATATATATATATACATACACATATTTTTGTTCATACACTCCTTCACAGTCCCATTTATGCTGTATGATATTAATAATAATTACATTAAAAATATATATTTTATAGTTTTTAAATTTTAGATATTAAGATATAAATCTAATAAATAATAAATATTAATTTACTACGAATATAAAGTTATAAATTTTCTAATATGAGGTATCAAATTGAAGTATAAATATTATAGAAAAATATTTCTATTTACATTGTATCCTATCGTCAAAAGCAGCGTAGATACTCGAAGTAACAAAGTTAAGTGAAACATTCTGTACACACATACACACATATATATATATATATGTATGTATGTTATACATAGTCACAAATTCGCATATTTACATATGTACATTATATAAATGAATTTTTACATAATTATTGAAAGATATTTTATCTCTCATGATTTTAAGAGCATCTTTCTGAATGTCTTGATTTTTTTAAATTTCTTCATCATTGACTTAGTTTCTTTAGATTTATTTTCGCTTAGATCCGTTGGATCTATTGTAATACTTAATGTACTTAAATTATCAAGAGAAGGCAAGTAAGGAATAGTTTCTTCATGGCTTTGTTCTTTAATTTCTTGTTTTAATTTTAATTTTTTCCTTGTCCATTGTAATAAACCGATATGTCTCTCCTTTTCCAAATTAGAAGTATTCAAATTTTCTGTACTCTTTGTTAATTTTTCTTGGGAGACTGAGGTTAAATTTTGTACATTTTGTACACTCCCGTGCAATTTTTCAGGTGGAACAGTTTCAATATCCGGTAGACTCGTAGAATATTCAATCTTATCTTTCGGTAACACATTATCCTGAATGTCTTTTAGTTGTTGCTCCTCTGTATTTCTATTATGTGATGTATTTGAAACCTGGATGGAATCTCTTAATCGTCCCCAAAAATCATATAAACCGGCTCGAGTATAATCAAGAATAAACATATAACTTAGTTGAAGCGGTAATACACACTTCTTGTATAAACACGGTATGATTTTTCTCTGACGCTTATCTGTGCGGGGAAGGTAAGATTTATGAATATCAGAATGTATAAAACACTTTCATATAAATATACATACATATTGTAACTTTTAATACCTACCAATACTAATGGCTTGAGCATAATTTAAGAAAAACTCGTTTGCGGAACTCTTAAGAAAATTAGGAGATACTATTATGATCATTCTATTACAACGCTCTGATATAAGAGTCATCACAGCCTCATGTTCGAAATTAATACCACCTATTAAATCTCGATCCTTTATGCAAAGCTAAAAATATTTCACGTGAAAGATTATAATATTATTTTATATTGTGTTATATTATGTTATATTATTACTGGATCGTTCTTACTTTTATATTGAATTTTTCAAGCTTATCTATCATTTCATTTGCAAAGTCAATATCTTCATCCGCATACAATACAAAAGCGTCGTATCTCTGATTTTCTAAACCTTGTCTAATTCTATATAGATCATCTGTAAAATATAAAAGAAACGATAAGATAATGCATTGTAAAATAGATGGAGTGTAATCTTAACACTAACCTACTGTTAATACTTTAGCATCGACACTCTCCTCGATCGCTTCAACTGTTATTTGAGAATTTTCCAAAGATTTTAAATATTTCTCGGAATCCTCATCTGTAATATAGATTATTTTTTATTGAGATTTTATACGTCACATTGTACTTATCGCATAATATTAGTAAAAATCGAACATTAATACACGCACATTAGTACAAATTGGTATAAGATTGATACAGTCACAATGTAAGTACAAATACGCCGTGAAAATTACTAACCGATATATTGTTGAGTATCATCAACAATATCCCATCTTTCTAACGTAGATAGCATATGTAGCAAGTTTGCAATATCATCATTACTTTTTCTTTTTATAACAGTGTTTAGAATAAACATAGTTGGATCTGTATGAGACGATACCAAAGGCATAAGCTCACCTTCTATATTTGCTAAATGTGCTAGACCTCTCCAATCTCTATAAAGCAACAATGATATATAGTCAATAAGATTTACTACGTTAAAAAAGAAAAAAAAAATCTGGTACAATATTCCTCCATTGTTCTTACAAAACGAAAAACGAAGTTATAATAAAATAAATATTACCTGGGTAAACCATTATCACACGGAAGAAATTTTGTAGGATTTAATAGGTTAGAAATGGTATTTCTAGTTCTTATCGATAGGGCCGTTAATGGGATCGTTGATAAATCCATCGTTATAGTGATGAAGTGTTCTTTCACTTGCAAATAAAAAAAAAAAATAAACAACAATATATTACGTTGTGTTTAATTCAGACAATTATATTCGACTTTATTCCCACTGCGACTCCGCATACGCACGTCACTTCCCGTGTCACGTGACACAAGTTATGTCGCAAAATCTGTCGATTCGTTTCTAATCTGACCCAATCTCAATAACATTCCTTTTTTCACTCGCATTATAATCCTTTTTTTTCATAATCTGATAACGCTGAACTATTATTACTAAGTACTAATTATCATTAAAAGAAACAAATATAAAAGGAAATAAACGTATATGTTTTTACAATAAGTTCTGCGTTGTTCACATGGACTATAAATTCTTATGGACCTTTCTGTGCAAGTGTTCGCAGCGCCCTCTCTGATTCATATGCTCATAAAAAAGAACTAATCTTCAATATGTTGTCCACCATATTGCATTATCACACATTATTTGCCATTATCCATCATTTTGCGTACGTTGTACGACGTTGTTAATATTTTTAAATAAAAATTGAAAAGGAATAAAAATGGGAAGAACGTGTTGCGTGTTCAATTGTACATCAAAACGTGATACGCCATCGCACAAGTTTCCAAAAGATTTACAGTTACGTGAAAAATGGTTGAGAAACTTAATTATTAAACCGTATAAAGAAACTGAGGTTTGTAATCTTCGAGTGTGCTACAAACATTTTGAAGAAAGTGATAGCAATGGAAGTTCTATACTTAGAAGATTGACTCGATCTGCCATTCCCTCCATGATGGAGACAGATACATGTATAACACAAATAAACAATATTGTTCATCATTATGACAAAAGTATACAGCAACATCAAGAAGCAATAACAGTTTCACAGTCGTCGGAAAGACACACACAATCCTCGCAAGGGCTTTCACAGTCGTCGCAAGGACTTGCACAGTCGTCTAAAGGACTCACACAGTCATCGCAAGGATTCACATATTCGTCTAAAATAAATATAGAAAATTTCTTCCAGATGCAAAAAAGCCTAGAAGAATTGTCTCAGAAGCAAGCACAAGATCATGATCAACTACAAGAAATGGTTGAAGAAATGACATCAATTAAAACACAATTATATCAATTACAAACAAGAAGGTTTAATTGGACAGAGATAATGCAAAGGAAAAATTTGTCTCCAATAGAATTGAAATTGTATGATAATATTATAAAACTGAGATCACAGAAAAGACGTATGAAAAGAATTATAAACAGAATAAAACAAGAAAACAAAATTAAGAAAATAATATTTAATGGAAAAAAATATAAGGACCAAGAGGATAGAACTATAAAAGTACAAAAAAATCTAGTAAATATGATATTAAAAAATAATAATGTTGTACCACAGGTACATAATTCTATATCCCTCTTATAGTTTTTTATTTTTATAATATTTTGTTCATACATATTTTTTATATTATTTTTATATTTATATTTTATATACACTTTTTTTTAGGCAAGACAATGTTCATTAGAGGAGAAAATGTTTTGCTTTGGAAGTTATTGCAGATTTCGTTCTTGTTACAATTTTATATCTAAATTTTTGTCATGTCCATCTTATAATACTTTAAACATGCAATTAAAATCCATTCCAATCGATACTGGATGTAATAAAATTATTTTAAAATATTTGACATTAACGGCTAAGAACATTGATTCAAAAGATTTAAATGTAGTACTTGCTTGGAAAAAAATGTCTCTTCAACCTGGTCTTACTTATGATGTTAAAAACGACAAAATTGTTGGATTTGAAGACTGGGGAGGAATGAGACGAACAAGAAGATTCGCAGACCATGCTATTTTATTTCATATAAAATGTTTAGCATCTGGTCAGAAAATGCCTATTGGTTATGGCTTTTGTAAGAGCGGTACATCGTTTATCCATCTCTCAAGATTTATAAAAAGATGGCTTATATTTTTACAAAGATGTGGTTTTAAGCCTAAAGCTACTGTTTGCGATCAGAGAGGATCAAATATTGCAGCAATTACCTCATTAATACAGGAAACATGTGCACCGTATTTTAGGCATAATAGTAAGTAAAATATACATATAGATTTTCACATATATTTATTAACTTTTTTAATTATAAAACTATTTACTTTTTTTTCTTCAGAATTGCAGATGGAAAATATATTTTTTGTTGGACAAGAATGTATTGTAGCTTTATATGACTATGTGGATCTTCAAAAAGGTGTGCGTAATAATCTTTTAGAAAAAGACTTACTTTTGGCTAAAAATGCAAAATTGTCAGAGCGTGAAAATCAATGTGCTTCTTGGGATCATATAAAAACAGCTTATGAAATTGATCAAAAATGTTTTGAAAATCGGCGAAAAATGAACAGGTTGACAGATAATCATATTTATCCGGATTTAATTCCAAAAATGAAAGCAAAATATGCGGTGCAAGTCTTGAGCCATACTGTTGCAGATTTTATGGACATAATATTATCTTTAAATCAAGGTAAAATTATTATTTAATATGTGAAAAAATATTAGTCCTTCGTTAAAAAACAATATTACTAAATTATTTTAATACAGGTACAGTGAAAACAAACCACGCAACAATGACTTTGTCAAAAAACGGCACTGCAACAAGAGAGGCATTATATTTTTTCAACGATTTATTTGACTCTTTCAATGGAAATATTAACCAAGGACTCAGCAGCATTATCACACAAAATAGCGGACATTTGAAATTTTGGCGTAAAGCATTACAAATATTAAATAATATGGAATTTGTTGAGAAGAGAAGCTACAAATCACTAAGGAGAAATAAACCAAGATGTTTGTATAATTGGAGACGAACATTACGAAGTGCACAATATTTATGGGAAATGCTTCAAGATAGCGGATTTACTAAACTAAATTTAAAATATTTAAACCAGGATGACACAGAAATTTTTTTTACTAAATTCAGAGGTCATGGACAGCAGAAAAATAATCCTACGCCATACTTATTCGGCATGTCGTTTAAAGCATTATTAACATGTAATCTAACATCGAAGCACTTCATATCATCAAACTATAGGGAAGATGAGACAAGATGTTTACCTTTGTCAACTGTGATGCGTACAGAAGAAATAGAAAGTACTGAGAGTAATGAAACAACTGTGAAATCTGAAGAAGCTGCTATTCCAAAAACGGCAGATATGGCACGAATTTTTTATATAAATACGAATAATATAATCAATATCGTTAAAAAGATCAAAGTAAATTGCGCTCAATGTACTGAAATATTGGAAGATAAAAAAGTCACAAAAATGTTAGAGCATGTTATAAAAATTGCAGAACAGCGATTTTATACTTTTTGTCATAAAACAGAAATAAAAAGTAAACTTATAAAAATATTAAATGAAGAAACATGGTTTACAGTACATTTTCACTGTACCTATGTGTGCGATATTGTAATTAACACTCTTGCACATTATTTTATTATGGAATGGTGCGATTTAATAAATAAAATTTTGCAGGGAAAAATGAAATGTGAATTAAAACACGATTATATGTATTTTCAAGCACACAGAATGTCATTAAAATATTGCAGAAAAAAAGGTAAGACTAAAGTAACAAACAAATGATTATATATAACCTATTATTGCAGCATATTGTACAATATAATTGAAATATATTTTTTTTTTGTTCCAGTGCCTTCTCGAAAAGCAAAATAATATTCTACATATTTTTTTATATGCTAGACATATCATACATACGTGCATATATATATATAATATGTAATGACACGTAATTGTATATTATATATTGTATTATATATTGACACCTAATTATATTTTGTTATTCAAATCTTCATCAATTTTCTCAGTTTAGAACCCACTGTAATCACTTTCTTAAAAAGGTTTAGTAGCACACTTGAAATAGACCAACTTCGCTTTTTTTTATATGGTTTCAAAATAAAATTTTTTTTATCCACTTTTCACGTATCTGCGAAACTTTGGAAACTTGTGCGATGATATAATAGTACCTGTTGATGTACGATTTAACACATAATACGCTCTTCCCATTTTTATTCTTTTTCAATTTTTATTTAAAAATCTTAACAACGTCGTACAACGTACGCAAAATGATGGATAATGGCAAATAATGTGGGATTATGCAATATTGCGGACATATTGAAGATTAGTTCTTTTCTTTGAGCATATGAATCAGAGAGGGCGCTGCGAACACTGCTGCCAATAGAAATTAAAAATAAATAGAAATTACAATAAATAATTATTATAATTATGGTTCGTATGCGAACTTGAACCGTGCCTTGTGGACTACGTGAACCTTATATGTCCAAACACTGTTGTCATTTGAAACAAACTTTTGTAAAATTAAGAAAAAAGAAAGTATATATTTCCTTTTCTATTCGTCTCTTCTAACGGATAATTTAGTTCATTTTTTAATGCAATCTTTAATAATTTCTAAAGAATTCCTTGTGTTCGTAAACGAAAAACAAACGAAGACTGCAATGTACTTTTATTGTTTTTTCTTTTTTTTTTTTTTAGTTTTTTAATTTATAACAACAAAGCATTCGGAAGAATTTTTCAATCGGAAACAAAATTATTTCAGCCCGACATAATTACAATTAAAAACAAGAATTTTTTCCCGATAAAATAATAATACCTTTTCCCGTAAAAAGTTTATTACGGGTAAATGTATATTTAATTATTTAGGTTTTGATCGATCACTTTGGGAGAAAAAATATTTTTCAAAAAGAATTCAAGGAAGGGTCATAAAATACACCCTTTGATTCTTTAACCACACTTGTGTTGGTCACGTTTGTTGATTGTTGTTATGATCATTTTTTTATAACTGCACGGATATACGGTAACAAAAGTCCAAAGTTGAGGTGGGTGGATGATGGGACCTTTCGAGAAAAAATACTTAAAGAAATATTTACTATTTATTTATTAATTTAATCTGAAAATTTTTAGGAATTTGAAGTTAAACACTTTTGAAGTCAGGAGACGAATCGGTTTGTACGGCTAATGTGTGTAGTTGTTCCATCATATAAAAAAAAAAGGACACGAAGATATTGATCGGAGAGAGAAAACTTGACTCGCGAATGAAATAGAGCCACGCTCCCTCCGGAGAGAGATGGTACGTATTGAAAGAACAAAAAAAAAAACGAAAAAAAAGGTTATTCTTTTTATCACCCTGCCAATTTACTCGATATGTTTTCAATTAAAGTCTCTATTTGTTTGAGGGGTCGTTTCGACTTGTCGACTTATTTCGTGGCACTCAACATTATTAATAATAGTAATAATAATAATAATAATAATAATAATAATATTATTATTATTATTATTATTATTATTATTATTATTATTATTATAAAAGAAACTTAAATTATTTTACAATAGTAAGAGAATATAAAATACTTTAGCATGACATATATACTTCGATTTATTAGAGCGTCCTCTAAGATTCTTCCGTATCATGTATTCATTTCACATCAAAAAAGTGGAAAAAATTTATGGTACACCCTGATATTACTTAATGTAGTAATTATTCTTTATTTAAATTTTTAACTTTTATTTTTTCTTTGATATCATTATTCCTCAAACATAAAATCTCATGCTGCTCCTTTCGCACAACTAATAAATTCGCTCTATTATTGTAACATTCATTTAAACGATTTATAATTTCTTTCTATAAACTAAATGCATTTGCAGCAGGTACCCAAGGATTGGTAAGAATCGGAAGAACACATTCATTTGTGAGAACCTGTTAGTATCTTCTCGAGATGAGGACCAATCAGAGAACGATAACCAAGGACCAATCAACAAGCAAGATAGAAAAATAAAGAGGATGCCTTCGTCTCACGTTCTCGACGTTTCTTTTTGTCTTTCAGAATTTGTACACAAATATATTTATACATATATACGATATTTCTTCATATATTTTGAATTAAGGTAAATATATAAAGTAATACATACAATAGGAAACATCGACTTATATATCATTATTCGTTTAAAGATTCTACGCTCGGTAAAACGTTCGTTGATAACCAAAATAAATTTGCAATAATCGAATTTTATATTATCCTACTTATGGTTTCATTAATTATTATTATTCTTTTTTTGTATTAATTTTATTATACTTTTCTATTCTCGTAGGAACAAAAGGGACTATATCTCGTCTTATTAGAAATAATTCGGAGTTTCGTTCGGAGGTTGATATTTATTTAAATTCGTTTAATAGAATTTCTAAATTGATTTGCAAGTAGAACGTCGAAGGCGCTGCATCTCACTTCCCACTTGTACGCGTGAGACCTGGTTGTCATCTATCTCCGATTTTCCGTTAATCGCGAATTGAGTACCAAAGAGATTCTCGTCGCGCCGTTTCGACGTGATATAGAACGGCAGTGAAATAAATGTGATATCGTTCTATAAATGGGATGTGCCAACGAAATAATACGTAGAAATAATCTGAAGTGTTGAGTAAGGTGAGGACACATTTTTATCGACGAACCCGAACGTAGTAGAATCAACGTGATTGAGGTTAACCACCGAGCGAACGAAACTCGTTTTTTTCTTTTTCTTTTCTTTTCGATATGCTTCCTCCTTGTTTTTTGTTATTAAAAAAGGAACAAAAAAGAAAAAGAAAGGAAGAAATAAATTAAAAAAAGAAAAAAAAATAGAGAGAAAAAATCCAAATTTCGTACATCACGATTGACGAGATAGTATGTCAAGTATCGTCGTTAATTTTCAATATTAATTATTAATTTCGATGGAATGTTCTTGACGTCATTGGGAAATTTATACGAACCGACATTGTTTTAGACCAGTGATACATATGTACGTGTACTTGTGTGTTGTGTGTGTGTGTGAGAGAGAGAGAGAGAGAGAGAGAGAGAGAGAGAGAGAGAGAGAGAGAGAGAGAGAGAGAGAGAGAGAGAGAGAGAGAATGTGTTGGTGGGAGGGAAAGTAAGAGGGAGAAAGAAAAAAAAGAGAGCGTGCGAGTGTTGCGTGTTTGTTTACGTGTATACATGGTCGTTATTCAATATATTGAAAAATATTATTGCATTTGAAAAGAATATGCGTAACGTTTCGTAATTTTGCCTAATCGCCGAGGTTATTACTCAGCCTTCTGAATTTAGAAATAACGTTCTATATATCGTGCGTTCTCTTTCTCGTAAATATTGAAATTGATATGTGCGTCATCTTTCGGTAACAAAAAAAAAAAAAAGAAAAGAAAAGAAAGAAACAATAAAGAACATGTACAATATGACGAATTACATCATCGGTAATAGGAATACTTTTGGCGGCAAAATTTAAATACTCGTTACAAACGTTATTAATGACATTCGCCCGCGAATAATGTATATATAATTGTATCCATGATAAAATCAAATCGATTAGTAAAACGTGTGTTATATTTCAGTGTGTTATATTAAGAAAAATAAGTGTGAAAAAAAAGAAAAGAAAAGAAAAAAGAAAAAGAAATCAAAATGACGGAAGCAAAGCCATCGGGAATAAGACCACCTTCGAAAATAGGCAGACCGTGTTGTACTCTACCACCAAAAGCAGCTATTCCACCAGCATCACCAAAAGCATCATCAGGCAGTAAGTTCAATGAAAGAAAGAAATTTGTCTTTTTGCATGATTATGTTGTCGTCGTCCTCTGTGTGTATGTTTGTCCGTGATATTTTGTTCGTTGACGAGGAGGGTGCGCGTGCATGTTTATATTTTTTCAATCTACCATAGTTGTTACCTTTTGTTTCTACGTCGCTATATTTTATCAGAAATATTATTTTTCTATCGGATATATATATATATATATATATATATATATATATATAATATATTTATTATATATGCCCGTAGAAAATTAAGTATTATAATCAGTAATATAGTTTCAGAAAATTAGAATTATACTTAAGAAAAAAAATGAATGAAGAAAAAAAAAGAAGAAAGGTTGCCAAGCTGCATGTTGTGTGTGTCTGTATATATATTTGTATTATATACGTTCTTATAAATATATACATAGTGATCTATATAAAAAAAAAATTATACATCACATATTATGTATATATTATATATATATATATATATATATATATATATATATATATATATATAGCATACACACGTGCCCGCGAGCGATGTAATATGAAACTGCAGTTACTTTATAATCAAAATACATAAAAGTAGTTATGAGCATATACTGGATCGTTCGTTCCGATGAATTATTATAACTCGTATCCATATAATATCGCTTTTGTCAGTCTCCATTTACAAGGTAACGAGAACAGATCACCAATCTGCTACGTCACCTTACGCATGAGAATACGATACACGCGCGCGCTTTCGAGACCCTGAAACGAACCTGAACGGGACGCTCTTACGAGTTCGTACACGCGAGCTTCTTGCAAGTCGTTCTTCCACCTTTCAACGCGACGCACCATCTCGACTGAATAAGGCAGAGGCCTCCTCTATAATATCGGCTCCTGATCGATCGATTTTACTGCAAGTACGATTTTACTGCAAGTACGAAGTACAAGTTTTTTTGTTTATTTTATTTTATTTTATTGTCGATTTATTATCTATTTGTTTATTTATTTATTTATTTTTTTCTGATGGAAATTCGTTCAATTATTTTTTATATACATGCATATAGTGACAACATATTGTTTATTTTATTTTATTTTATTTTACTTTATTTTATTTTATTTGGTTTTATTTCATTTTATTTTTTATTTTTTGTTTGTTTGTTCGTTAATATCTTCATACTCGAATAATCCAAAAACTTAATATAATACTATTTTCAATCGGTCATCGAAACGAATTACCAAGTTTTATCGAAAGTGTGTATTCGTTGCATTTTTTTTTGTTTTCCTTTCTTTATTCTCTCCTTGTTTTGCGGGGGTAGAGGATGGGTGGGTGGGAGGGTGGTAGGTGAAGGGTGTACGATCTGAAAATGATGTAGTTATCGATTTTATTCAAAATTTCTATGTTTAAATCTATCCTCGATATATTATTACGATATTTCGAAATATCGTTTGAAAAATCATCGTAACGTGTTTCATCGTAATTCGTCTTGGTAATACTTCAGGATTTCAAAGGACAAATATATTTTTCAATTTTTGTTTTCACATACATTTTCTTTCATATTTTATCGTACTGATAAGTGTCCGTTGTAATTCATTCGAACAAATCGTATATTACAAAGCACGAATAATCCAAACTCTATGGAATAATCTTAAATAAAAAAAAAAAATAATAATAATAATAATAATAATAATAAATTTAATACTAATTATTAATTAAGACAAACCTTATCGATTTTAAATTAAAAAAAAAAAATAATAATAATAATGATAATAATAATAATAAAAATAAATCAACGCTTCTTTCTAATTATCAATTAAAATAAGTCCTATCGATCCTATAGATCCAAGCTTCAAATTAAAACAATAATAACAATGATAACAACAACAACAACAACAATAAATTAACAATTCTTCTTAATTATCAATTAAAACAAGCCCCCCATCGATCTTACATATCGAAACCATAAATTAAAACAATAATAATAATAACAACAATAACAACAATAATATAATAATGAATAATAATATAATAAAAACAATCAGAGTCTCGATTTTCAGGACGAAAAAACAAAACAAAACAAAAGGATAAGAAACACTTTCGATGATTTAATAAAACAAACAAACAAAAAATAAAGAAAAGCAATAAAAAGAATAAAATAAAAATAAAGTGAAATAAAAATAAAAATATTCTTTCGTTGTTTGCGATTAATATAACAGGACGGAGATGATCATTTAGTTGGGGATAGAGTGGGGGGTGGACAAGTTAGTCGAGGCAAGATTTGCGAGACTTTAACGATTGTATGCAAGAGACGTGTTAAGAAGTAGAAGCGGTTGCATCGAGGGCACGTATCTCGCCTTATTCGATCGTGTCCAGCGGTTTCCTTAACCGAGAATCACACATGTCCAAGTAGGTAAAGCCTAAGGGGCGAAGAAGCGAATGAAGAATGAATAAACTAACGAATACACACACACAGACACAGGCACATACACATACATACTTTTTTCTCGATCATGACGCATATATAAATACGTATATGCACGTGCTTATGCAATCCTACTGTTCATTACACGTTTTCACATTGTAGTTTTGATTTCGAAGCGTTCGTTTCATCTTTCTCGATCTTTATTTATTTGTTTTTATTTTTTTTTCTTCTTCGTTGTTCTCTCTCTCTCTCTCTCTCTCTCTCTCTCTCTCTCTCTCTCTCTCTCTCTCTTTCTCTTTCCACATCTCTCATCCATCGTTCGGCTCGTATTTCGCAATGCGATAGGGAAACTCAAGGCAATGATAAAATTCATTTTCCATTTTATTCTATCTAACCGGATCGATATCGATCGATTTTATTCGTTCTTCTTATTCCTTGATATTATATATATATAGTTTTGCTTTTTTGTTTTGTTTTTTTCCCCTCTCTTTCTACTTTATTTGCTCACTCGCAACGCAACGTGAACATACTCCGATCACCGTCACAATTCGTTAGATATTCGTCTTCCTTTAATTTGATACTTAGGATGAGAAACTTTTGCTAAAAAAGCAAAAAAAAAAAAGAAAAAAAAAGAAAAGGAGAGAGATTAATAAAACTGAGATTCTTCTTATCTTTACTTTTGTTTGAATATACATTTATATGCAAATGAGAAATAATTAAAAATAAAAAGAAAAACGAAATTAAAAAATAAATATATATATATATATATATATATATATATATATATATATATATATTACAAATCATATAACGTGATATCGATTGAAGTCGACGAAGATCCTCCGAATTTCAGATAATTATCTCGAAATCATTGAATCGATCGTCCGTACTACACGTGACGCAATCAAAGCTCTCCATGAGTTTTTACGATAACCATGACACCATCGTCTAAATATGGCAAGATTAACGGTTTATTACCGTGTCCTACCTGTTTATTCGTCGTTTTAGTCTTCTTTAATATTTATGCAAGTGTTATTGCATTACGCAGCCGGTTTTGCAATCGTTACTGACATTCTCTATAAGATCGTTTTCGATATAATAATATAAAAAATAAATAAATAAAAAAAAATAAAAAGTTCTCTTTGTCATCTTACATTTTAACAATAGCTCTCTCTCTCTCTCTCTCTCTCTCTCTCTCTCTCTCTCTCTCTCTCTCTCTCTCTCTCTCTCTCTCTCTCTCTCTCTCTCTCTCTCTCTTTCTCTCCTTTTCTCTGTCTTTGTCTCTATCTCTCACTAAACATGATTTCTAATACTTAATAAATATGCTATCATATATACAATATCATTGTTATCAATATCATTATCATTAACGTTATTATCATTATCATTATATTATTTAGTGAAAGATAAGCATCAATCATTTTTTACTCTTTCTACAATAACATAAAACAGAAATAAAATTTATTTTTGAAAGGAAACCGACAAGAAATAAAAAGCCAACTAATGTCATCAAATCATTTTCATTAGAACGAACATACATACATACTACTGGGCAAACGTCATCGTTCATTTCTAAGAAGTCTCGATCACGAAATAAGAAAATCGTTGTCAGTATTGCCAAGTTGTTGAGATTCTCGCGTACACATCATCGTTTGTGTTTATCCGCTCGTAATCGCGAAATAATCTCGTTGAACATAAGCGCCTGCCCACGCAAAAGTGCGCCTATTCGATTTCTCTACGACGATTTATAATAGATCCGAGATATTATACTATTACATTTTGTTGATACGCCCACGAACGCTCATTAATAATTAATTCAACCATCTCGAATCGCGTTACGGATCGGCGATTCCTTTTCTAGAATTTTTTTCTTTTTTTTTTTTTCTTTTTTCTTTTTCTTTCTTTTTTTTTTTTTTTTTTAAATACAAGTTTTGCAAAACGCCAGCAGGAGAAAGAAAAAATTGTCGCTCTTCCTCTACAAGATATATTATAGAATTTACAATTAGATCGATACATTCGACTCGTACTTCAATTTTCTTTATTTCTTCTTTCTTCTTCTTTAATTTTATTTACTATGAAAAAAAAAAAAAAAAAAAAAAAAAAAAAGAAAAGAAAAAAAAATAAATAAAAATAAAAAAGAAAAAAGATTGCGATTCTAATCGTCGTTAAATAATCTTAAATAGATTAAGATGAATCTTCAATTAAATAATCTTAATAACAAATAATCTTTTACGAAATTCATATCGATCGTTTTCAATAAACACACACACACACACACACACACACACACACATTATATAATTGTTATTACTTTGTTGTTATTTATTATTAATTTTGAATCGTACAATAATGATCGGCGTTATAAATCATTTGTCGTTATTACATAAAACACAAACGATATATCATTATAATGTTTTGTATGGCGCGACAGGAAATGTAAATAGTAAACAACACATTGTATTCCATTCGCATTGCAATATTGCAACGTGTTAAATGGTTATACGGTCTCGGTCTATTAAACGTACGTCTTAAATTAATCGTACGTCGAATCGATCATGGGATAATCTCCCCTTCCTCCCTCCCCTTCGCCACCACCACCATCACCATCGTTTCACCGCCTCACTACCCCACCCCTCGCGTTGTTCATACAAGCATAGAAAAAGATCGTTATCGTCGAAGAGTTCCTTTTATATAACGATAGTCGTATAAGGATTCTCGTGCCCGTTCAATTTCCGTTGTGGATTCGTTTATGTGACAATTAACGTAGAGGGAATCAGATGAGATTGGCATATCGAGAAGCGATTAGATCGATTAGAAAGATAATTATTGCCGATTCGTTAATCAACTCTTAAATGTATGTGATTGTTAAATTACACACACACACACACATTAATATTTAATTTAGTTTTTCTATTAAATTACATGAAAGAAAATTAATTATGATATATAGATGTATGAAAATGTAATAAATGTAATAATAATAATAAAAAAAAAAAAAATCATACATTTAAGGGTTCAAAAAAAAAAAAAAAAAGAAAGAAATGAATAAATTGATAAGGAGATTGGAACATGTTATTTCTTCGAGAGGGGGAGGGAGGATAATAATAATAATAATAAAAAGGAAATATATCTTATCTTTCGTTCGTTACACGTTCGAATGCGTGCATGTAGTTTGTCGTTTTTAGTATGTTTTGCATTATTTTGCATGGCAACTACCAGACAGTATGGATCACCTCTGGGAAACGCATGGTCGTAAATTAAGCGAAGCTGGATTGCGCAGAGGATCAGGTAGGTGTTAGCTTCGCAGATTTTTTTTCTTTTCTCCTCTCTTTTTCGTACCACCATCGAAACGAATCGAATTTCTAAAAGCGCGTGCTTTTTTGTCGATAAGCGACGTCGAACGTTTTCAATTACATATTTCCCGTTGTGAACTGTAAATCATTGCGTGCGTTTCTTTTTCTTTTTTCTTTTTTTTTTTTTTTTTTTATTATGGCGGCATGACAAAATCTTATACACCATTATTATTGTTGTTGTTATTATTATTATTATTATCATCATCATCATTATTATTGTTATTATGATGCGTGAAATACGATAGTAAGCCTTTCTTTTTTGTATTTTTACAACGATACCTTCGAAGTATAGTGGAAGAGTGTGAACATCTCGAGATCGATAGAAAGAAAGAAAAAAAAAAATAATAATAAAAAAAAGTAAAAAAATAAAAAAGGATTAGATAAAGAAAGAAAATGATATAGAATTGAATCTTGTATAATAGATACTAGTGTCGTATTGACGGAGGACACGGACAGCTTCATAATAGGAGATCGAGTATGGGTTGGCGGGACGAAGCCTGGTTCGATAGCTTACATCGGCGAAACACAATTTGCCCCAGGAGATTGGGCTGGTGTGGTACTCGACGAGCCCATAGGTAAGATCATTTCAAATTCAAGAAGAGAGAGAGATAAAAAAAATAAAATGGAAGAAGAGAAAGAACAACAACGAGAAGTTGATGATGATAATGACGACGACGATGATTAAAAAAAAAAAAAAAAAAAAAAAAAAAAAAAAGAAAAAAAAATTCAATTTAATTGGATACTTTAGGAAAGAACGACGGGTCCGTAGCTGGCTGTCGATATTTCCAATGCGAACCTAAACGTGGAATTTTCTCACGCTTAACGAGATTGACCAGACAGCCTTTACCAGAAGCGTCGTCGCCGATCCAAAGAACTCCTACAACGCCACCGGATAGTACTAGGGGAGGATGCTCAATCAAGTCCATTTCACCCTCATTGAGTAAGGATCGTTGCCAGAAATATTCGTCGCACGCCTGATATCTTCTTTTCTTTTCTTTTTTTTTTCTTTTTTCTTTTTCTTTTTTGCTTCCCTTTAATCCCCTGACTTTTGCATGGCGAAGCACAACATACATACGCGTGTATGTGCACGTGCGTGTGTACCATACCAATGAGATCATGACAATTTTGTATAATAAGCAGATCCTAATTGTTGTTATTATTATTATTATTTTTTTTTTTTTCTTTTTTTTTTTTTTTAATCAGTTACCTGGAATATTCGTTGAAGATATTTCTTGTCGAAGTTGCTTATATATATATATATATTTTTTTTTTTGTGTTCTTTTTTGACGCCAAGTTATATCTGTTACCCAGCATATTAAGCGTAGAATGATTTGTCGTAGTAAAATAGTTTTTTAATTAATTTAGATCTGAGACAATCAAATCGCTTTGCCATTTTTGAATTTGCCGTAGTCAATAGCAGATAGCAATAAAAGTCGATAGCAAATTCTGCTACCTTGCGCTTTGTATTTTGATTCGTTAACAATTTATATATATATATATATATATATATATATATATATATATATATATATATATTGTAATGTCTTTTTTCTAAACAATTATTTTCGCATATCAATTTAAACGTATTTAACGTTAGTTCGTTACTCTCCCCACTCCACCCGATCCCCTCTATCACCCACCCAACGTCCACACCCGTCCACGAGCCTGTCTCACGTTTGTCTGTGTTTTAATAAAATCGAATAAATATGTATTGCGAGTTTTATTATGTATTATTTTAAATACATGGTTATGAGTAGATCGCTCTGCTAAGTTAGCCCTTTGAAAATATTTTGCATTGTATAGTTAGATAGACGGTGTTATTTACTTATTTGTTTGTTCGTTCGTTCGTTCGTTCGTTCGTTCGTTCATTTATTTATTTATTCTTTTTTGTTTAAACCAAAGGAAACAAAAAACATTTTACCGTACCTATTTAATTCCTGTTTTGTATATATATATATATATATATATATATATATATATATATATATGTATGTATGTATGTATGTATGTATGTATGTATGTATGTATGTATGTATACATATATCACCTAAAACAAATATATACAGACACATCGACTACCAGCCTCTCGTCGACGGTCTCGCAAAGGGATTTGAAAATAGGTGAAAGGGTCATAGTATCCTCCAGTCAGGGCAGCAAAACAGGAATACTGCGTTATATGGGAGGAACGGAATTTGCGCCTGGAGAATGGTGCGGCGTCGAATTGGATGATCCTCTTGGAAAAAACGATGGTTCTGTCGGTGATAAAAGGTCGGCAAACAATTCGATTAATCTTTTTTTTTTTTTCTTGCAATCATTTGCGCGTACATATGCGTATGCGTGTGCGTGTGGGTGAATGTGCGTGCGTGCGTGCGTGCATGCGTGCGTGTGTACAGTACCTTTTTATTTTCATTTTATTTTCTTCTTTCATCTTCCAAGTTCCTTCAATTCTTCTTCGATCAATAAATTTCTCTATTCAATTATCTATTCAAAGATATAAAATTATTATATGTATGTATATGTATATATATATTTTTTTTTATTGTTGTAATCAATTTGAATCGATTTCAAACAAATCGGTCTGTCTCTATCGATATGGGTTTTAGAACTTTAACAGGTCGCTTATTATCAGACGAACTACGCCAATCATTTTCATTTTGTACGTACCGTTGTATTTTTATTTATTTATTTTATTTTATTTTATTCTTTTCTTTTTTTTTTTTTTTTTTTGGAGAACGAATAAATAATTATAAAGGAAAAAATAAATAAAGAAATAAATGAATAAAGAAGAGGAGAGAAGAGGCGCGAGAACGAAATGACGATGTGTGTGTATATATAATAATATTTGAACGTATAGGTACTTCGAGTGTCGACCAAAATACGGCCTGTTTGCGCCAGCTCACAAGGTCAGTAGGTCACCTACGAGCAAAAGAACATCCTGCGTGATTCACAAGCCGTCCGGTGCCGCTCTTAGCTCGACCTTGAAGAGGACAAATTCCCGAGAATCATTAGTCTCGATTTCCAGTGTTAACAGCAGTATAGCTGGCTCGAGAATTGCTACAGGCGCTACTAGGGTAAGATTCAAGATGCCTGAGTGAGGTTCGTCGGGCGGGGGTTCTCTTAAGGGGGTTGGGAAGAAGAGAGACAGAGAGAGAGAGAGGGAGAGAGGAAAAAAACGAAACAAAAAAAAAAAAGAAATAAAAAGACAATAAAAATATTAAAAGAAAAAAAAAAAATAACAGAAAAAAATACGAAACACCCCCGAGACGAAAAGTTCGAAAAAGAGGGAGGAAGTATGATGATGATGCACAGCTTTTGCACGACATACCTTGCCACGGCAAATCAGAACAAAAAATGCTCTTGCCTTATATTCTTATTATTCTTATTATTATTATTCTAGCCTATCTTCCAACCCCTCTTTTTTTATTTTATTTTATTTTATTTTATTTTATTTTATTTTATTCTAGCTTGCTAAGTATCTTCGACCACCTTACTATTACTACTACTACTATATCCGTCCTTATACCTCTTATTGTTACTTGAAATTGCTATTTACTAGTCGTGTTATGTTAGTCATTGTATGTCATCCCGAAATAGTTGTTTAATTATTGTTCGTTTCGTTTTTTTGTCGAATGACATCGTCCATTATTTACGCGCAAATATGTCCTTTTTTCCCTACATTCTACATTCTAATTCATTTGAAGTTATATATATATATATTTTTTTTTAAATATATATAATATATTTAAAAAGAAAAGAAAGTAAAGTAATAATTGTATGATGGAGGGGAGAAGGAAAAGAAAAATTTTTAAGCGCATCGCGACGATCGTTATTTCGACAAAATACGAATCCCATACTCACCCCCACCCCTATTTTTTAGTCGTACTAATGATAATAATAGAATTTTAGTCGTCGATTTATTATTATCCATGCTACTCCTCCCAAGGCCCCTCAATTTTTTTTTTTGTTTTGTTTTGTTTCGACTTAGAAAGGTTTTATGTTTTGTCCGAAGTGCATGATTGAATTTTTGTTGCATACGATATTCCAGCGGCCTGGTATGCGCACGTCGACACCTATTCAAAGTTCATTGCAGGTGAGATAATACGATTAGTAGATTATTAACGACATGTAAATGAGAATGATATTAGTTTTAAGAGAAAAGAAAGAAAAAAGAAATTAAGGAAGAAAGAAAACAAAAATTATATACCAATCTGATCCAAGGATTAGAAAATAGGGTTAGAAAATCGTAGAACGAATAAAGTTAGTCGAAGAGCGTCTTAATGTGTGATAATAATCTTAAAGCTTTAATCGTTTGTGCTCGAATTATGTTCTAAAACATAATCGATACCGTAGCGATGTTGTAGATGCTGCCTTTATTATTCATGTATATTTTATTGAGATACATAATACACGTTTATTGTATTTATTATTTATTCATTTTAGAGACCGTAGTTGAATATGCTTTATATAGAGCTCGCGTAGTGTATAGGTTTTATTACGTATTCGTAGAAAAAAAAAAAAAAAATAAATAAAAAAATAAAAAAAAAATAGATTGAATGATCTTAAAGATAGATAGATAGATAGATAGAGAGAGAGAGGGAGGGAGGGAGGGAGGGAGAGACGAACAAAAAAATAACGAATTAGAAAATCCATTTGGAAAGATAATTGTACATATTTGTCGTATAATAACCTTTGTCAATAAAATCCTATCGGCTTTTTTTCACTTTCCTTTTCTCAATCCTCGATAGAATGAAATTTTGTCGATAGGTGAGTATGCTGCGTTGTCTTACTTTTTCTTTGTTTTGTTTTCTTCCTTTTTCCTTTTATCACTCCTCTCCCCCCCCCCTCCGCGATAACAAATTCATTGAATGCATTTCGTTAATCCGAACGCGTATGTGTGTCCGATTTATAAGAACACTTCATTAGACGTACTCGCGATGATTAAATAATAATAATAATAATAATAATAATAATAATAATAATAATAATAATATTATTATTATTATTATTATTATTATTATTATGCTTACACTCGTGTACACACAGAGATGCACCACGGCTATTGTGTCTTTTATGTATTAGTACGAAACCGGTTGATTAGTAGTACAAGGATTTGTCAATGACGAAGGATGGCTACGAGTTTAGATACGATTAGATAAAGCTAGATGATCTCTCTCTCTCTCTCTCACTGTCTCTTTCAAGAGAGAGAGAGAGAGAGAGAGAGAGAGAGAATGAATTTAATAGTTGTTACGTAAACTTATATCCGTATCAAACATAAACGTCGGACTAGCATTTTAACGAGATTAGAATGAGAACAATGCTTATTAATGAGAATCTAATCTAAATAGATGTTAATGATTGAAAATGAAGGATGTGTTTTTTTCCATATTAATCTCGTACGTACATAAAGATACTTAGAAATGTATTAACATTGAAAAGTGAAATTGTAAACAACGACAACTACATAACAACAACGTGCTCGTGTCACGTAGGCATGAAATATCATTTAAATTCAACGTTTCGTTTCTATCGTGATATTTATTTACTAAAGAACGTTTGTAGAATATTAAAATTGTCGAACGTAGTTTTTCGATAATTACGATCGATTAAAGAAAAAAAATATGTTGGTTGGATTCCGTTCGTTTCTTTTTTCTTTCTTTTGTGTGTGTGTGTGTGGATGCGTACGCGTCTCGTTGCTTTCTATTTCGATCGATCGCGTCCTTTTTTTTTTTTTTTTTTTTTTAATTATTCGTCGTCCTGACTTGCGCTGGTGTTTTCCCAGCTTTTCCCACCCCTCCCATCCTCCTTTTTGTTGATTTGTTTCGTTTATTCGTTCGTTCATTTATTATTATTTTCTTTTCGTTTTTGGTTCAAACAAAATATTCCATTTTAGGAAATGTTGAAGGAGAAACAACAGGAAATAGAATTTCTACGAAGGGAACGAGATTTGGAAAGAGATCGTGTCACGAAGGCCGCCAATCAGGCTGATCAAGCGGAACAATCTGTAATCCTAATCAAACAAGAATATGATAAGGTAGAAAGGATCATCGTCATAATTTTTAACGATTCGTGTGTGTATATATATATATATATATATTTTTTTTTTTTCGTGGAGTAAACAATACAAAACGAAAGGAAAGGAAAAGAAAAATACATGTTAATTAATTAATTAATTAATTAATTAATTATTTATTTATTTATTCTGTTTTTTTTCTTTCTTTTTTTTTTTTTTTTTTTTTTGAAGTATCGCGAGGAGACGCAAAAGACTGTGCTCAATGCAGAAACGGCGTTTAAAAAATTATTGGAAGAGAGGAACACGTTGGCGATGCAGTTGGAAGAGGAGAGAAGAAAGTGCGAGGACCTGCTCTTCCGTTTTGAGGAAGAATCCGTCAATAAAGACGATATACAGGTAAGTTTCCAACGTAAATATTTCATTCTATTTGCTTAATGTATGAAAAAATAAAAATGAAAAACAAAACAAAAAGAAATAAGGGGCAACAAATGCAGGACACAATTTGTGTGATCTTCTTTTTTTTTCAAAAGATTATTTATTTTACGAATAGTAATAATTATAAATATATATATATATATACACATGTATATGTATATATATATATTTATTTATTCATTTAAAAAAGAAGAAAAGAAAAGAGATTCGTCGTTCGTAATAATTTTTGGCGAGTTGGTTCTTTTTTTTTTATTTTTGTTTTATTTTTTTAGTCTTTTTCTTTATTTTATTTATCAAACTTCACGCAGAAATTGTTGATCGTACACGTCCAGATAGAGATGCGTTGCGAAAGAAACGCGTGTGAACGTTGAATCGTCAAAATATATAAAGAAATCGTAATTCCGTTTCGAATATTTTCCAAAAACACGTGAGTATGTAATACACGTATGTAAGCGCGATTACATTCTAAAATTCTTCTAATCATACATATCATCATATTCGTTAGAACGAATACATTATTTTAAATTGAATGGTTATGGGATATTGAAAAGGCTTTTGGCGTGTAGAAATTTGACAGCTTCGTCGGGATTTAAATTACGGGTGCTGGGTTTGCAAATGGGGACACGACGCAAACAAAAATAATAATAATAAAAAAAAATTAAATAAAAATGAAGAACGTATAATTAAAAATATTAAAAAAAAAAAAAAAAAAGAAAAGTAAAAGAAAAAGAAAGGGGGGAAAAAAGAGTTTGCGTGCTTTTTGACTTAAAATCTATTTTAAAATCTTGTTAAGCGTCCAAAATTATTTTGTGCTTCCTTTGTAGGAAACGAAAGATCGTTCAATGCATCATTGGCTTTTAACACAGAATACTTATGATTTATTTTCAGAAAGAGAGAAGTGATCAAAGTGTGAGTATGCATCGGCAGCCATTTGAATCAGAAGAGGGGTTCATGCTGTGTCTCTGCACCGCTTGTATTATTGTCACTCTTGTCGTGTCCCATAGCATTCGAAATCATTTATAACGTGAAAATTCTCTTTCTTTCTCTCTCTCCATCCATCTATCTATCTATCTATCTATCTATCTATCTATCTATCAATCACTATCTATCTCTATCTTTATCATCGTTTAACTCGCGCGATTAAAATAACGCTTGAGTTCGTTATAATTAACGTTAATATTATACTTAAACAATTTTTGCGTTGACTCGCGTATTAAAAAAAAAAAAAAAAAGAGAAAAAAGAAAGAAATGAAAAACAAAAGGAAAGAAGAAGAAAGAAAAGAAATTATTCAATAACGAAAAAAAAAAAAGAAAAGAAAATAAAAGAAAAATTCATCGAATCTCCTCTGTTTGATAAGGGAATATATTATTTATTAACTATAGTTGTATATTCTACTTGGCACAATAATCGACAATTAATATTTTGCTTTTACGCAATTGGTCTATTAAATGTTAACAAAGGATACTACTTATGCTACGTTTTATACGCTTTTGCGCAAATAATCTGAATTATTGTTAATAATTATAATCATATATATATATATATATATATATATATATATATATATTGCAACAATATATTGACACACACACACACACACACACACACATATATATATATGTATATAATATTGTGTCGAGGATCGAAGATATCGAGGACACCGCAAAGTAATGTAACTGTTTATTTATTATATTATTTATTATTTTTCTCGTTGTACCTTTGTGCGGATATTAATTTTTTGTTGTTTTTTTTTGTGTTGAATCTTTCGTACATTTATTTATTTATTCATTTATATATCTATCTGGTTTTGGGTTGTTCATTTACATTCCTTCACGAACACAAATCCACACACACACACAAATGTATTATTGTTACTTACGAACAGTTATTGTTAAATAACATATTTTGCATTGATTTATAAAATGGCGTTCGATTAATTATTATTATTATTATTATTATTATTATTATTATTATTATTATTATTATTATTATTATTATTATTATTATTCATTATTCACTTTTCGCTACACGTATATCTTCATTTATTTATTTGTTCGTTCGTTCGTTTTTTTTGTTTTTTTATTTATTTATTTATTTTACAATTGCCTAACTTATTCTCGAAATTCGAAGTTTAATAAACGAATCATGGTGTTAATGGTGAAACACGTACACACATATAGCTTTTCGTATATTTTTAGTGTGCTTCTCGAATTGCCAAATTACTATCAATATTAATATCTATGATTAAGCCGATTGGATCACCGTCAAAGTAAACAGAAAAAATTGTATTTCTCATTAGGTAATAAATACAGTAAATGAAAACAGGATCAAGGCACTTGAGAAACAGTTATCGGAGGAGAGGGAACGTGTTGTACAACTTGAACGCGACAGTACGAAATTGTTCGAAGCCGAGGAGGAACTCGCCCGTTTACGTAGCAACGCGAGTAATCAGGACAAAAAAGAATTCGAAGGTATGAATCAATTGTAAATAAAAAATAAAATAATAATAATAATAAAGAAAATATAAAAGAAAAAAATTATTCGACGAATGCCTCATAAAATATATGAATTTTTGATAAATTTCGTATATGTGCACACACACACACACACACACATGTATATATATATATACGTACGTACCGTACATACATACATATATATATCCTTTCTACGTAGATCTGCGTAATCTCAATGAAAGTTTGAGGGAAACGAAGGAAGTATTGGAGAAACAGAACGACGAGAAAGCCTTATTGATCGAAGAGTATCTCGCAACGATGAAGGGCCTCGAAATGAAATTGAACGAGATGGAGAAGGAGTGTATGTCGAAGGAGGCGACCGAAAGCGATCTCCGAAGGAAACTTGAACTCACGATGGAGGATCTACGCGAGAAATTGATTTGCATCGATAAAATGAGACAGGAGTTCGAGGACAATACGAGCTCGTTGAGATTGGAATTGAACGAGACGAGGAAAACCATCGAGGAGATTAACGATAGGCACGCGATCGAGAAACGATCGTTGATAACGGAATACGAGAAAATCGTCGAGGATAAGAACGGTCAGATTGAAATGAAATCGCAACAGTTGGCGACCGAGTCGCAAAAACGTTTGGAAGATCAGAGCGAACTTTTGGAAAATTTGAAGGCCGACAATATGAAACGTATCGGCGAATTGTCAGAATCGTTCGATCAACAATTGAAAGTTAAGGAGGCTAAGATAAAGGAAATGACGTCGCGATTGAACGAGAAAATTACGGAGGCGCGTAAACTCGACGACGAGCTGTCCAATCAAAAGGATTTGTACGCGAGAAAGGACGGGGAATTGAACGACGCGTTTTTTAAGCTCGAAGGTAGAAACATACTAACGGATATAACCTTCTACGCGTAGAAATGTTTTTTGTTTAAGTTAAAAATATAAATTTCTATCTATCTATCTATATATATATATATAAAAATCAATTCTCTCTCGTGAAAATCGTATTTTTGATCGATCACAAACAACGTTCGTTCGATTCGTTTTCCAGAATTGAGCGTGCGATTGAAAGCAGCCGAGGATAAAAATGTTTCGCTTGCCGATCAACTTCGAACCCGGGATAGGGATGCGGCCGAGAACACGAAGAGAATAATTATGGAGAAGGAAAAATTGGTAAACGTTGTTTCCTTTTCTCTCTCTCTCTCTCTCTCTCTCTCTCTCTCTCTCTCTCTCTCTCTCTCTCTCTCTCTCTCTCCCTCCCCCCCCCCGTTCCCTCGTTTTTTTGTCCTCTCATTTTTTGCCTTCTTTTCCTTATTTTTTATTTTTTTTTATTTTCTTTTTCGTTAATCGTTCCAACAATAAAAAATATATTTGATTACTTTGCATTTTGATTTGCCTTTGTTATCTCGTTTAATTCTCAGGAAGAAGACGTGTCCTCGTTAAGAGCCACGGTAACGGGTGCCTTCGCGAATTTAGACAAATTGAACGAAGAATTGAGAATGAAGGATAAAGAGCTTAAGGAAATACGAGCCTTCACGAACGCGCAGATCGAGGAATTGAAGAGACGATACAGGGAACAAATAGAAGATAAATCCAAGTGCATCGAAGAGATTGGTATGGATATGTCGAAGAAATCTATGACGATCGACATATTGGAGAAGGATATTTTGGAATTGAGATCTATCGTCGTTAACAAAGACGACGAGATAAAGCATCTGTTGGAAAAGAATTCAGGTGACGAACGACGAGTTAGGAGGATAATGAGGATGAGGTGGTGGAGCTATTACAATTTCATGATTGCGTTAAACGCTATTGTATTAACCGTTGTTGTTGTTTGGTTTTTTAGAATTACAATATGCTCTTACGTTGTCCGAACAAACTAAAACCAATTTGGAAAGTGAACTGCGCGTATTCGAATCTAATATAGCTAATCTGAATCAACGATTGGCGAGGTCCGAGGAGAAGCTAGCGAACGTAACCGCCCAGAGAGACAAATTGGTTAGTATCGAACAATATTAAAAAAAAAAAAAAAAAAAAAAAAAAAAGAGAGAAAAAAAAAACTAAATTCTGTCGTGCGCGAGCAAAAAAGAGGAGTATATAATGAGAATCAAACAAACAAACAAAAAAAAAATATTAACATAAAAAAAAAATCTGTATTGTCCATTGAATTTAGGAATTAGATCTAGCGAACTCGATAAGTAGCACTGCGAATTCGTCCGAACAATTGACGAGATATACGGACGAGTTGCGGGAGAGGGAGAGGGAGATCGATAAATTGCGAGATAGTTTGTATCAAGCGGAGAATCGATTGTCGAGCGTCCAAGGAAAATTGGAATCCGTGGAGCGGGAAAACGAGAGGAATTTGTCGTCCTTGTCGGAATTGCGTTCTGCGACGGAGGACGCGAAAACTCAATTGACGCGAGAGAGAGAGCAGTGCGTCGAATTGTCCCGTAGGATGAAGGAGGAACGCGAATCCAAGGAGAGGGATCTTTTAGGTTTAACGGAGCAGGCTAAGGTCACGGAAGAAACGTTGAACGAGAAATGTAAAACGATCGTCTTGCTTAACGAACGATTGAGAACGATCGAGGAGGAGAATGCGATTCTGCGTGAACGATGCGACGCCTCTGAGGTATCGTTCGCGTCGGAAACGTCGAGTTTGAAAGAACGATTGGACGATTTGAAGGAGCGATTGACGAGATCGCAAGAGGAGACGAAATCGTTGCAAAAGGCTAAAGCTAAATTGGAAGCCGATCAGAGCGCCAATCGTTGGTCGATCGAGGAATTAAACGAGAAACTAGCCGCGGAAACGGAAGCTCGATCGAAGATCGAATCGTCGATCTCCGAGAAGGATTCGAGGATCAAATCGTTGAACGACGTTATCGACGATCTCCGACGCGATATGGATATAGCGACGCGTTCGAAAGAGGAAACCTTAAGGAATGATTTCGCCGATACGTTGAATACCATGGAACGTACCGTGGCCGATTTGAATAACAAATTGATCGTGGCCACCGAAAATATCGAAACCAAGTGCAACGAATTGGCGATCGAGCGAGCGGAAACGGAACGACGGGTCGCACGGATATCCGAGCTAACCGACGAATTGGATCGCTTGAAAAGTTCGCACGCTCTGCTCAACGATAAGTTGAAAGGTTTTGAGGATAGTCTGAGGGAAAGGGACGGCGAACTACGTATCGCCGTGGATAATAACGCGAGTTTGATGAACGATCTGAAACGATTGGAAATGGAAACGGAAGAGTTACGATCCGAGATCGTCGTTAAGAATAATTTGCTCGCCGAATCGAACGAAACGATCAAAGATATGAGGGACTCCAAGGAGGATTGTACGATACGATTGAGGGATAAATTGGAAGGTGATGTTAGGGAAAGGGAAGCCGCTTTGGACGTTAGTAAGAAACGTAACGTCGAATTGGAGAAGGAAAAGGAGTCGCTCGAGAGACTCGTTGAAAAACAAAGCGTCGATTTGCGTGAGAACGATATTACCGTGACGAATTTGAAGGAACAATTGAGAACGTTGCGGGACGGTCAAGAGCAAATGATGAAGGACTTAGAGAATTCTAAGAACGAGGAAGTCAGGGTTATGTTGAACGAGATGAAAGAAATCCGCAAACGACAACAAAATCTATCGATCGCGAAGGATTCACTCGAAAAATTGATCAAGGAGAAAGATGGTAAAATCGATATGCTGACAAATACCATTAAAAGCAAAGAGAAGGAAGCCGAGAAAAATACTCAAAATCTCATTGAAAAATTAAATATCGTTACGATTGAAGCAGCACAACTGAAAGAAGTACAAAGTCGTCTGTATGTACTTAAAAAAAAAAAAAAACAAGAAAAAAAAGATAGATTTTTTGTTTATCCGTTTTTTTTTATTTTGCATTTTTTTTTTGTTGTATTTTATATATATCTTTTTTTTTTTTTTATTTTGCTTTAAATCGTACCTTTCATTTCTATCTTCTTCTTTTTTTTTTCCAGGGAAAAAGAAAATAAACAGATCACTTTGAAATTATCCGAGACTACGAATCAATTGAAATTGTCACGTGAAAACATAAAAAATAATTTCGATGTAGGTTTATATATATATATATATATATATTTTTTTTTTGCCTTCCACTTTTCTTTTGACATATTAAATAATAATTTCTTGCAATTACGATGATACTTTGTGTATTTTATAAAGTAATAATGTATTAATCAAACGTTCATTTTTTGTTTTTTTTTTTTTTATAGGCAGCAGGAGGTGACGTGAATCAACAAATGGGTATATCATTACTTTTATTAATCAGTAATTAATTAATGAACACTATATTAACGAGCTTGTTATAATCTATAACGGTATAATAATTTAATTTTATAGACAAAGACATTGATGTTATAAGATTGAAAGAGGAAAACGAAACGGTTAAAAGTCAGATTGATTTTCTTAATTCCGTGATAGTGGATATGCAGAGGAAAAATGAAACGCTGTTGTGTAAAATAGAGGTTTTGGAAATGGGTGTACCGGCGAACGAAGCAGACGAGTACAATCGGTTTGTATTTTTAATGATAAATAATTTTTCATTCGGACACGTGAAATAAATATGGGAAATTTTTTCTTTTTTTTTCGTACAGGAGTACATTGGAAAAACGAAATAAAGCGCCTCGTATGTTCTGTGATATTTGCGATCAATTCGATTTACACGAGACGGAGGATTGTCCGCGTCAAGCACAAGATTTTTTAGAAACCGAGAAGATCATGAAATCACCGAAGAAACAATCTTTGGAGAGGCCGTACTGTGAGAGTTGCGAAAGTAATAATTATTATTTTATTTAACAAGTTCTTTTTTTTTTTAAATAATTTGTTCAAGTCAAACAATGCATGTTCGGTGTAAAAAAAAACCTCTTGATATAGAAAAAAAATGTCTCGAAAGTAACTAATATTCTTGAAGAAACTATCTCAGTGCTAATTTTAAACCTATTATATATATATATATATATATCTTTTTTAAACATGTTTAACACTTCTTAATTGTTTTACAGCCTTTGGACATGATACACGTGATTGCGATGATACAGAAACATATTAACGTTGTATTGTTATCTGTAGTCCTATTTACACAATGCTTGCCAGAAATCCTAATTATACAGAAATATGTTGAAGTTTTGCAGAGTATATTTTTGTATCAGAGAAGTATCAATCAGGTCCTAAATGTGTGAAAGCATGTCTTCCTTCGTAGGATAAATATTTCTGCACACAAGCCGATGCATTCAAAAAAAAAAAAAAAAAAAAAAAAAAAAAAAAAAAAAAAAAAAAAAAAAAAGAAATGCATCTTTTCCTTCCTGCTGTCACAAGTACAATGTATGGTAGATTTTACAAAGATGATACGCAGCTATTAATATTTTATTTATATCGATTACATGCGCTTATTATTATTATTATTATTATTATTATTATTATTATCATCAGGGCATAGTAAAAATTATTTAAAAGACATGTTAACGTACTGGTCCTGAACGTGGGAAAAAAAGACACGGGTCTAATTGTGCTAGTAAATAATTCATGTTGTTTGAATGTGAAAAGGGGAAACAGTTGTAATTATGTACATAGATATTTATATCGATCAATGCATCTCCTATTTAATATTTATTACTTACAAAATGTGCGCAAAATACTCTAATAAGTAGTTCCTCTATTTTTCTCTCTATAAATAAATATATATATATATTTGGCACAATTATTCTCTTTCTAATAATAGAGAGTATACGTCAAGTATACACGCATATTTGGTATGAAATATATTTTATCTTAATAGACTATTTATAATACGTTAATCTAAGTTAAAATTTGAGATCGGTTGTATAAGTTAATGTGTTAGTCTCTTTAATTATTACAAAAATAATTTATAGCATCGGATGAAATATGCTTTTATTCTATTCGTATAATTTGCCTGTTGCTTTTTTCGTACCTGACAGATAAAGGGGTTCACCAATGTTGATTATCCAGTTTTTATTGCAAGTTGATAGAATAATTCAAATTTTTGAGTCTCGTAAAAATTGAATTCTTTAATACACAAGAAAAAAGAAAGAGAAAGGAAAAGAAAATAAGAAACAATTATTATCTTGAACCGTTGTCACCCTATTTATAACTATATATATATATGAGTTTATAAACTTGTCATAACATTTGTGTAAAATAAATCGAAGGAAGTACTTTGTAAAAAAAAAAAAATTAAAGAATAAAATTAATAGAGAAGTGCAGAAAATATTCAATAATGAAATTTATTCAAATCTAGTTGTAAATCTTTTTTACTAAATAAGAGATCGAAGAAACCTTTTCAAATTTAGATATCTACTCGGGGAAAGCAATCGAATAATCGTCTAAAGATCTTGCAATTATGAGGAATTAATCTAAATTAAACCAAGCCATATACATACACACCTATACATATAATATGTATATACATATGCACATATTTGTTTGTTAAAATCCATAATGAATCTTAAATTCGTTAATCCAACCCTTCCTTTTTTTCTTTTATTGCCTCCTGAAATTAAAATTGTTGTTGTGTAGTAATTAACTATTATTAGAACGTGATAATATAAATATGACCGTATACCTTAAAACGTTCTTCGAACAATGATAATTCCGCTATAAGATCAGTTATTGCATGCATAAAAGCTTCGTGAGGCGTATAATCTGACGTCGTTTGTATTCTAATTACAAATTTATGTTCCAACGGATGAGGTACTTTGTAACCGGCAAACAGAACTTGAGGATCTTTTAACAATTGGCTAAAATTAACAATATGATATCGAATATTAACTAGATCAAAAAGAAAAAAATAGTTCATCGACGTAAAATATCAATATAGAATAACTTTCGAACGAATATAACATACTTTCGAATCATATTTCCCAGAGTATGATCTTCTTTATTCACCGTAAAAATAGCGGCATTCGGTACCTTTGTGTCCTGTTCCTTTATTATCCTAGTGAAAATATAATTGTTAACGATTATTATAGGTTAGTTTATTAAAAATATTTCTTACTTACTTTTTCTCTCCTTCATAGAGTAAGAACGATTCGAAGGTCGGTGGTGCATTCATATTGTTATCAAATTCTTGTTAATCCTCGTTTGTTGTTACTTTTATATATCAATGTTTTCTTTCTCGCTTCGTTTTCACTTGAAAAAACAAATCTGACACGCGCGATGCAATAGCGACAGTCGTAAAATTACTAACGGTTGGTTACTACGTCGTATCGCGTTGCGTGGCGTATAATACTTACCAAAGAGACTGGTGGCAGCACATCACATCGATCGATCGAGTTTTCAAATTTCCCGCTATCGAAGAAATACGTAACATTACATAAGAATGAATACAAGAATAACGTATAAAATTGTACGATTTAAGTATTTTACTTTGCGATATCGCAATTATAACGCGTTGTAACACTTGTTCAAAGTTTATTTTCAAAGGATTTAATTATATCGTATTATCTGCGTACGCGCAAACGGATTAGTTGGATCGGCCATCTACGTACCGTTCAGTTCGTGACACTTCGGCAGTCGCTCGGGGTTCTTCTCCAAACGTCGGCGGAGCCGCAAAGTAGTTGTCAAAATGGCGGGTGAAGGTTCTACGGCCGTGAATCCAAATTGCGAGATTGTTCGCGGTCAAACGTTCGAAGTTGGTCCACGTTATACAAATTTATCGTATATGGGCGAGGGTGCATATGGAATGGTTGTGTAAGTGTCATCGTTTTTAATTTGCTGTCATCCGCACCGAGTTTTGTCGGTATGTCTCTGCTCTGCGTGACAGACAACGAGATAAACAATTGAATGGCTCATTGTTAAGGAAATCCTGTACTGTAGGAACAATTAATTTACGTTCGCATTATCATGGAAGATTTAGGAGAACTGGAATAATTTTTTCGATCTCAATTACGTCCCTTTTAGCGTTGCTTATTGTTAATTTTTGGCGCCACTTTTAAATGCATGTCACACCCCTTTCCTTTTACCTCTCATTTCTCGAGGTTACGCGTCAAGGCGATAAAAAAGATTATCGTTTTCTGTTTAAATTGCTTATCGAATCACTTATCGCTTTTATTATCGTATATATATATATATATATATATACATATACATACATATACATATATCTATATATACATATAACATACATATATATATATATCTATATATACATATATATATATATATATATATATATATATATATATATATACATTATAAAATTACTGAGTGCTATTTGTAGCGAACGCAAAGTCTCTCTCTCGCTCTGTAATTGAATATAATATAATACAGCGTGGGATGTACTTTGTTAACGGAGAACTGGGAGATAGATAAATCGATCGGACTTTGTTTTTCATTAAAATTTTAATGCGCTGCTTTATTAACAGCCATACTAATTATAACATTATTCAATTGACATTTTTCCTTGTTGCAAGAAAATATTGATATTCTTTTTGCAGATCCGCTTATGATAATGTAACAAAAACAAAAGTAGCTATTAAGAAAATATCTCCTTTTGAACATCAAACGTATAGCCAAAGAACTTTAAGAGAGATTAAAATTTTGACAAGGTTTAAACACGAGAATGTAAGTTTACTCGGGCAAAATTTCATATTCGTCCCGTTTTCTATGGCAAAGGAATATCGTTCATTTATATAATACTAACGATAATTTAATGGTCCCTTCCCTTTACTTCAGATAATAGATATAAGAGATATATTAAGGGCACCTACCATAGAGCATATGAAAGATGTGTATATTGTTCAGTGTCTGATGGAAACTGATTTATACAAGCTATTAAAAACACAAGTGAGTTTAATATATGAGCGCGTTGAATAGATAAAACATAAATAACCTACATTTTATATTCATTATATTACGGCATTACTTTCAGGCTATTAGTAACGATCACATATGTTATTTTCTTTATCAAATACTTCGAGGATTAAAGTATATTCATTCTGCAAATGTATTGCATAGAGATCTCAAGCCAAGCAATTTACTTTTGAATACCACCTGTGACCTTAAAATTTGTGACTTTGGTTTGGCCAGAGTCGCAGATCCAGAGCACAATCATGCCGGATTTCTTACAGAGTATGTTGCTACAAGATGGTATAGAGCGCCTGAGATAATGCTTAACTCTAAGGTAAACATATACTGCATATCAAAAGGACAAATAATATCTTCGAAGTTTCTACTTTTCGATATTGTTGTATATTGTTCCTATTTACAGGGATATACAAAATCTATAGATATTTGGTCGGTAGGCTGTATTCTAGCTGAAATGTTATCACGAAGAGCAATATTTCCCGGTAAACATTACTTGGATCAGCTTAATCATATTCTTGGTGTAATTGGATCGCCATCAGAAGAAGATTTAGAATGTGTCATAAATGAGAAAGTAATTGTAACATTATCTCTTCCCCGATGTATCTCTCATATGTTCATTTATATAAAAGATTGGATTTTATAATTATAGGCACGTAATTATCTTGAATCATTACCATTCAAGCCGAAGGTACCATGGACAAGTTTGTTCCCAAAGGCTGATCCAAGAGCTTTAGATTTGTTGGATAAAATGCTTACATTCAATCCTAATAAACGGATTGTAGTCGATGAAGCGTTAGCACATCCATACTTGGAACAGTACTATGACCCGTCTGATGAGGTATATATATAAATACGTATATACATATTATTATTTTAAATCTCATCAAAGTTTCACGATTAGAATATTATAATGGAACTTATGGAGATTATTACTTTTCTAAGCCTGTCGCAGAGGAACCATTTAAATTTGATATGGAGTTGGATGATCTTCCAAAAGAGATTTTAAAGAAGTATATATTTGAGGAAACATTACTATTTCAGA
This sequence comes from Dolichovespula sylvestris, assembly GCA_918808275.2. NCBI lineage: Eukaryota > Metazoa > Arthropoda > Insecta > Hymenoptera > Vespidae > Dolichovespula > Dolichovespula sylvestris. Next base: position 3,473,540 of record OU964976.1, read on the forward strand.
AAAATCATCAACAACAAAACGCGATTTAGTTTAATGGTAATTATGAGAAGAAAGGATTTAATTGACAATTTAAATGCGTTTTATAAATTTCTTACGTTTTAAGCTCGTACCGACGATTTCAGCAACAACTACAAGCACACGGGATGACCAAATAATGAGGATAAGAATGGTGTGATAAAGAAGTAATAGAAATATACTTCCAACAGCTAATCAGCTGTCTGTCTAACGACTAAGAGAAAAAGGAACAAGGAAATTGGTTAAAGGTTAGTCCTGCAGTTAACAATCAATCATTCGGGCAACGAGAGTTGGCCCATATGCTCAAACATAAACTTGTACATTCACACGTCTCTACCGGAAAAGAAAAGGAAAAAAAAATACAGTGTTTTTTTGTTACATGGAACGTATGTGTATATATATATATATGTATATATATATGTATATGTATATATATGTATATATATATATATAATTTTAATTTGTATAATAAGTTTTATTTATCCCTAATTATACACACATTATGCTAATTAACGATTT
>OU964976.1:3479073-3486573 GCA_918808275.2 Dolichovespula sylvestris
AATAAATATATTTCCTCGTCGAAAGGACCCGGCGTTGAGGGACGCGAGAAAAGGATGATTTTAAATGTTCGTCGAAGAAGTAAAAAAAAAAAATTAATAAATAGAATGATGCAACCAAAAATAGAAGAAATGAAAAAAAAGAAAGAAAGGAAGGAAGAAAGAAAGAAAGAAAGAAAGAATGAAAGAAAGATTACAAGAAGGAAGGAAAACAAATGGCGTTCTCTCTTCTTTTTCTTTTCTTTTTTCGCCTCTCCCTCCATTCGTAGCCGTGTCCTTTTCCCGAGGATCTCGATATATTATTTATATATATTTATATATATATAAATATTATTATTATTATTATTATTATTATATTATATTATTACGAATATCATCAGGCCTAATATATGTACTTAAACGTTACGTACGTGTATCTGTTGGTTGTTGCCGATTCATATCTTATAATGTCCGATTATTGAAAAAATATTTCATCTATGGATCTCCGATGTTACTCGTCATTTAATATATATATATATATATATATATATATATATATATATATTAAAAAAAAAAAAATAAATAAATAAATAAAAAAAAAATAAAAAATAAAATATAAGGGAGGAAACGAAAAAGTATTAAGAGAAAGTGAGATTAGGATAACGTTCGAAGAGGAACTCGCGACGACGTTTGAGAAAAAGTCGTAAAGAAAAATGCGTTGGAACGATTCCTTGTCTTTTTCTTTTTTAAATCTCCTAGATACATATTTCAAGAGACATAGAAATTGGATTTGATGTTGTGTGTGCTACTAGTACGTGTCGAAGTAAAGAGAGCGAAAGAAAAAGAAGAAAAAAAGAAAGGAATAAATAAATAAATAAATAATTAAGAAAAGACGAAGAAGAGGAAGAAATTGACGATGACGATGATGGCGATGTTGATGATGATGATGATGATGATACGATGTGATTCTTCCGATTTGAATTTGTCTCATTCGCTGATACTCTTCTAATTTTTGTCAACGCTACTGTTTCTCTTGTTCCAATTCTTATATATATATATATATATATATCCCACCACTTTTTCGAGGTCAGTGGAAAATTTGCAAAACTATTGCGAGGATCGTTGTGTAAAAATTTGAAATAATCGTCGATCGTTGAGAAAATAAGTAAAAATAAGTAAAAAAAGAAAAAAAAAAGAGAAAAAAAAGAAAAAGTAATAATAATAATACCACCAAAGAGAAATGGACAGGAAAGGAGAATAAAATGAATTAAAAGCAAAGAAAAGAGAAGAAAAAGAAAAAAAAGAAAAGAAAAGAAAAGAGAAAAATGAAACTCGTTAGAAATTGTCGTTCTCAGTGACAGAGACAAAAACGTTTGTCAATTCCTTCGGATGAGGATAAAAATGACGATGAAAAAGTTACGATGACTCATCGTAAGTCCCGCGCGATGATTAGGCGAAATCTTCTCTAAATATAATATATAATAGAATAAACGACTGAGACGTTAACGAAAGAAAGAAGGAAGGAAAGAAAGAAAGAAAGAAAGAAAGAAAGAAAGAAAGAAAGAGAGACGCGAGAGAAAGAAAGAAAGAAAATAGAATCGTAAATTCTGTAGCTTTGGCAGAACGTCCTTTGAGATTTTTGCCGACCAAATAAAAAACGAGTCGGTGCACGTCGAGCAAACGTAAATAAATCGCATTTATTTTCTTCCTTTTTTCTCTTTCTTTCTTTTTTATTTATCAAAAAGAAAAAAAAAATAAATAAATAAATAAATTCACACACACACATATCTTTTTTTTTTTTTTTCATACGTGTATATATATATATCTTTCTTTCTTTTTGTTATTCGTTCGATCAGAACTTTTCCAACAATTATTTTTATCACGGTCGATAAATCGTTATATACGACATCTAAGTAACTTCTATAATTATTGCGGTAGCCTACATTTTATCGCGGTATATTTTCGCGTGGAAGAAGGAAGGAAGGAAGGAAGGAAGGTGTGGTGTTGATGTTTGTGGGGTGGTTAAATGGAGAGCGGAGGGATGGTTAAGAGAAAAAGCCACAATGTTCGAAGTTCGCTCTCGCGAAGGTCAATTATTTCAAGAACGTCTTCTCTGCGCTCGATAAAAATCGAGGTAGCTCTTAGCAATTTAATTCGCTATTTTTACGAGTTCAATCTTTGCGAGTTGGAAGGAAGGAAGGAAGGAAGGACGGATGGATGGACGGATGGATGGATGGACGGATGGATGGATGGATGGATGGATGGATGGGGTTGGGTGGACGATTTGAGATTTCGTTCAAGACCTACGAACATTGTCTCAAGATTATACAACGGCGGACGTAACGTACAGTACAAGATAACGCGCGTGTGATCGTTATTTCATAAAAGCGACAATTGAATTTAAAATAAAAAACAAAAAAAAAGAGAGAAAAAAATACAAAAGTTATTATCTTTGATCTCGTAGGGTTATTGGTGGGAGGAGGGTTACGAACAAATTAAATAAATAAAAGGAATAATGATAATGATAATAAGCCAAGAAAGAAAGAAAGAAAGAAAGAAAGAAAGAAAGAAAAAGGAAAGAAAAAAGAACGAAGGACGGGACACTGTCGTACTGAGAGGCATCGTTTCAATAATGAAAAATAAAAATTATACAAAAAAAAAAACGCGAAACGAATCGCGCGAATCGTCGCGGGGCTATGCGACAAGTTATGAATTCATCAAATTTGCCATAATAAATTCGTTCGGAAGGACGAGAGGAATAATATTATTATTAATAATAATAATTATGATAATAACAATAATAATAAATAATCGATATTAATAATAATAATAATAGTAATAATGATGATGATGATGATGATGATGAGGATAAAAAGTAACAAAAAGAAAAATAAAATAAACTACAATAAAAAAAGGAAAGGAAAGTAGCAAAAAGACCAGCGGGGAAAAGACGAGTGAGAGAGAGAGAGAGAGAGAGAGAGAGAGAGAGAGAGAGAGAGAGAGAGAGAGAATAATTATCATTTCACAGATTATTAATTAACACGCGCCCGAGTATCGTGCTATAAGACTAGAAAAAAAACCAACGTGCTGCCTTTCAAATGAATTAATTAAAAACAATGCGTGGTATATAAAATGAAATGGCGATTGTGGTGGAGGAGGTGGAGGAGGTGGAGGAGGTGGAGGAGGTGGAGGTGGTGATGAGGTGGGAAAAAAAAAGGGACAAGAAGAAGAATACGTAAGAGATGTTTTGATCGGAGGAAGAATCTATGTACCACGATTTACGAGGATTCACAAAACAACTAAAGTTCAGATCATTAGGCGGCCCAACGTCGTACCACGTGTAGCTATGCGAGAGCGTAAAAGAGATTAATAATAATAATAATAATAATAATATTAAAAAAAAAAAAAAAGAGAGAGAAAAAAAATAGAAATTGAAGACGAAAACTAAAACTTAAAATAAAACTAAAATTAGAAAAAAAAAAGAAGAAGCGGTAAAAAAAAAAAGTAGACGAGAGAGAAAAAAACAAAGTAATCGAAATCCGCCGAGAAATTATGAGAGAATGTTGGGGGGCGGGAAGGGGTGGGGGAAGAGGGGGAGGGGGGCAGAAGATGGAAGCGTAACAAAACAAAAAAAAAAGAAACAAGAAACGAACAAATCAATAAACAAACAAACATGCAAACATACAAACTATTAATAAATCGATAAATTTATTAATACGACGAGACGATTAGGGGGGGTGGGGGGGGAGGGGATCATTGTGATCGTGGATGATGGTGTGTGCGTGCGTGATCAAATGATTAAAATATTATAATATCTAGTGACCTATCCGTTTTGTTTTATCCTATATGGGGATTTTTGTTCAACCAAATGTACAAATAAACGGTACGTAAGAGGAAGAGAGAAAGAATGAGAATGAGAATGAGAATGTGAGAGAGAGAGAGAAAGAGAGAGAGAGAGAGAGAGAGAGAGTATATGCGTCGAAAAAAGTACAATTTTTGACGAGAGCATTCGTTCGTTCGTGTGTGTTTTCGATGATTGTAAGAACAGTGCTTAGCTATTTGTATATTAATTAATTAATTAATTAATAACACGAAGCGATATTAGGGAAGAGCGAGACGGAGAACAATTTGTGAACGTAGTTGTTAGGAGCGTGTAAGAGAGAGAGAGAGAGAGAGAAGAAGCTACATTATATGGTGTCATTGGTATTGGTATAGAAGAAGACAGAGACACGACGAGAGATTTCAAAAAAAAAAAAAAAATAAAAAAATAAAATAAAATACAAAAATGGAATACAAAAACAAAAAACAAAAAAAAAGAAAGAGAGAAGCGAAAAAAAAAGCAAACAAAAAGTCGATCGTTCGTTCGTTTATCACGTCGCGAATCATTTACCGAATGATTGTTATATGTGTAAATTATATACATATACGTGCATATATGTATTTAAAAAATCTCTATTATCTCGATTAACTGTACTAATGAAGAAAAAAAAAAATACTATTCAGGAATATTATCATTATTATTATTATTATTATTATTATTATTATTATCATCCGTTTGAGTTCCAGGGGGGTTTTGAAAAAACACCGTCGAAGTATTCCAAACAGCGCGACCACGCTTTCTCTAAATGAGTATTAAAAGACCCAAGCAACGCGATAGCGCTCGTTTTATTATATTATTATTTATAAATACTTTTAACAGAGAAAGTATTATATATATATATATATATATATATATATATATATATATATGTAGTATTATTCTACCTATTGTAAAATGTAGTGTTTACATTGAAAGGAGCTTTATGATGTACTTGCGTCAGTAAATCTGAGCGTTTGACTTCGACAATCAGTAACAAACCGTCACTCGTTTAGAATGTTCGAAATGTGCTGGGTTTTCTCGATATAAAATCTGAACAGCACGATCGTTCTGCTTGGGACTCAAACGGTTATTACCTAATGCTAATAAAAAAGGTGTGGCTTTATTGGCCAATTGGTCAATCCTCCATCTTGAATGCCTTCGACTGTTTATTTGTTTATCAATTTTTCTTCTTCCCTGTTTTTGTTTTCTTTTCTTTTCCCTACTTCTTCTTCTTCTTCTTCTTCTTCTTCTTCTTCTTCTTCTTTCTAGCCTTTCAGTAAATTTTATAGGACAACGTCACGGCCTCCATACACGATGGGTATACTGGATTTCATTCGAATTAATAATACCTAATGGTAATGGTAATGGTAATGGTTATAGAAATGGTAATAGTAATAAAATTATTTTCACGACTAATGGGAGGAGGGGGATTGTGCGTACGTATAGAAAAATTAAGAAGGCCAGGTTTGATATTTTAAAACATCGATTTAAATAACCAATAATTCATTCGCATACAACATATGTCACCGTTGTCTCTCTTGAATATTAAAAATTAAAACTTGTGAATCAATCATATAAAAAGTGCGTGTTTCCTTCCTCTTCTCGATCGTTTTCTTTTTTTTTTTGTTCTCCTTCGCGTCTTCTTATTCTCTTTATTTGTTTATTTATTTATTTACTTATAGCTCACTGCATTATACATATTACAGGCCTACGTGTAGTAGGTACACGACGAGTAAAGAATAATCATTAATTCATCGGCTTTTATTTTATTCGTTTAAAAGAAAAAAAAACAAAAAAGAAAAATAAAGAAAAGAAAAAGGAGCATACCGAAAAGCATCGATTTTATCATTCGTTTAATTTTTAATCGTCAATAAGACGAAATATATATATATATATATATATATATATATATTATTATTATTATTATTATTATTATTATTATTATGATTATTATAATATAAAAAGAAAAACAATATCCAACGTTTTATTGATTCGCTGCACTTGCTATTTATTTATACCATTATCAATAATTAATAATTATTATTGTTGCTTAATGTATTTACAGAATATAGGTATAGAACATACATACATATATATGTGTATATATATATATATATATATATATATATATATATGTTACACGTATAATATAATATATATAAATATTGGAATGTGTTTTGTACACACACACACACACATATATATATATATGTATACATATGTATATACGTATGTATGTATATCTTTAATAATATTAATGTGTGTGTGTGTTTGTGTCCGTGTATATTAATATTTATACTAATTTAAATTTCTTACAGCATCATCACGGATCTAGTTTTACGAATACATTGATATTTATTTAATTCAAGCCAACTTCCTTTTCGGATCGGCTTACCATCGTCCCAATTTTTCTTTCACGATAATAATATAACAATGATTGTGATGTTGCAATTAAATAATAATAATAATAATAATAATACTAATAATAATCGTATTAACGATGATCAATTATTGCGTACGTGTATCAATGAAATATAAAAAAAAAAAAAAAAAAAAAATCGATTATTTCCCCAATGCGATCCTTGCCGACCCCGTGTCAATGTGTTCCCTCCTTTATAACGCATTTACATCAAAACGCAATGGCGAGTAAAAAATTACTTTTCTTAAAAAAAATATCATATATATATATATATAAAAAACAAAGTAAATAGATCGTGAAATATATCTGAATTTCGTTATTATTCCGTGAAAAAAGGAGAAAAGAGAGGGGATAGACATTATAGCAAGAAAGTCGTTTCTTCGTTATCACTTTTGTTTTCTTCTTCTTCTTTTTCTTTTTTTTTTTGTTTTTTATTGCTATTCATCGATCGATCGATCGATCGATCGATCCTATTCCTCCCAAGAAGGTTTGACATTTTTTGTATTTTTCATTTTTCTTTTCAACATGAATATTATATTCACCCTCGAAATTGGGCCTCGAAGAAAGTCGCCACACGTTTTTATCTTTTCGTTTTATTCCAGGTTTGTTCTCTCTCTTTTTTATTTAATTATTTATTTATTTATTTATTTATTTATTTATTTATTCATACATACATACATTCATTCATTCATTTATTTATTTATTTGTTTACTTATTTAATTATTTATTTTTAGCGCCCACATCTGCATCATCCACGTGCAAACTTAGCGAAAAATCCATTAAAAGGAGAGATTGTCCTCCCGTTCGAAGTCGGATACATCATCATCATCTTCATCTTCATCATCATCATCATCATCTTCATCATCATCATCATCATTCTTATCATTATCATTATCATTATTATTATTATAATCATCATCATCATTCTCTCGCTTTTTTCGAATGTTTCCTTGATAGAAAAAAATAATAAAAATATGCTCGAAACAATAGAGAGAGAAAGAGAGAGAGAGGGAGAGAGAGAGAGATCGAATGAGTGAGCGAGAGTGCGTATGAGTGAAAGAGAGAGAGAGAGAGAGAGAGGAGAGGGGAGACGGGCGGATGCTTAAAAATGTTTCAATCTAAAAATTGTAGAGAAAGGAACAAGGTTTCTTGTTAACGATTAATTCATTCTTCTAATACTCTAAATCATTATTATTATTATTATTATTATTATTATTATTATTATTATTATTATTATTATTATTAT
>OU964976.1:3496573-3514073 GCA_918808275.2 Dolichovespula sylvestris
TTCTTCGAGGAACCTCGACACCGTTCTTTTTTTTTTCTCCTCTCTTCGGCAGACTTTCATGTTGGTTCGATTTTATCCTACGGAGAACGATTATGGCCCGAGGATCAGTACAGAGACAGAGAGAAAGAAAGGGGGAGAGAGAGAGAGAGAGAGAGAGAGAGAGAGAGAGAGAGAGAAACAGACAGACAAAGAGAGAGAGAGAAAGAGAGAGAAGAGTATGTGTTTGAAAGATATAGATAAAGATAAAGATAACGATAAAGATAAACAGAAAGAGAGAGAGAGAGAGAGAGAGAGAGCTTCTGAAATAGTAGCAGCCTACTTATATTTATTTCCTCCTCTATCTCATTCGTTAACTCTCTTATTACAAGGTCTCTCTCTCTGGTTAGGAGAAAATCTGCGATGGCCAACAACTCTTTCGCATTATCTACCGGGAGCCTGCACTCTCTGACGGCTGAGCGACCGCTGCTGAATTATGGCTTGTCTCGTATTCCATGACCTCTTGATAGATCAGCTCCTTCCATTGATCGACACCGTGGTCCCTCTCGTCCACGCTGTGATCGTACGGGCCGGGGGCGGGCTAGAAAAAAGAAAAAAAAAAAACAAAAAGAAAAAAAAAGAAAGAAGGAGCAAAGAAAGTGTGATCAAGATAAGGACGAAGAAGAAGAGAGAAAGATGATGTATCGTAAAAGGTAAAAAGATAAACGAAAAGAATGAAAAAACAAATGATGAAAACCACAAATTGTCAAACACCGTGACTCGTCTTTCCTTTCTTTTCGGTTTTAAACGTAAGTGTATATGTGTGTGTGTGTGTGTATTGGGTTTGGCGACTAAATGATTGCGGATTTTAAATAAGAATTTATCGACGAAATATTTGAAATAAGAATTTTCTATCAATTAAATCCATGATCACTTAATTGCCAATCCAATATATACACATATATATATATGTGTGTGTTTTGCATGTACGGTTTGTTTAATAAAAATTGATCTACACGGTATGATTCAATACTTACGGCATTTACTTCACCCTCGTCGTACCAGACGTTTATGTAATTGTGAAGCAACGCGTCGTCGACGGATATGCGTCGTTCTGGGTCGATGACGAGCATGCGCGACAATAGGTCCCTAGCCTGGCTCGCTGCAAATACATAAGAGGGGAAAAAAAAAAGAAAGAATGAAAGAAAGCGAGAACAAAAAAAAAAAAAAAAGAGGAAAAAAGAAGAAAAATTGGATAAAAAAAGAAAAGAAAGAATGAAAAGAGAGAGAGAGAGAGAGAGAGAGAGAGAGAGAGAGAGAGAGAGAGAGAGAGAGAGAGAGAAGATTACTATGGCGTAGATTATATTATTTTTGGTTTTGGTTTTGTTTCGTATTTTCTTTCCTCTTTTTTTTTTTTTTTTTTTTTTTTTAAAAATATCCTGATATAGAAAAGATATAAAATCTCGACAAGGTTTGTTGTAAGACTCTTGCGATAGGGCAGATCGATTTATTCACGAATATAAGGGTGGACTCTATTCGCGTTGACCTACTCACCCTTTAATCTATTATGCTCCGATGAGTCGGAGGGAAACAAAACGTCCGGGAATAGCCTGTCGAACGGATATCCAGGATATCGTGGTCTGTTCTCCACGTAATTCCTTACAGTTGGTTGCAACCGTTGCATGAATTCCTGCGCCGGAGTCCCCAGTTGCTCTGTATATACATATATATATATATATATGTGTGTGTGTGTGTGTGTGTATAAGTACATATAAAAGAAAATGCTTTAATACGGATATAATATTCATGGTTGACGAAAATCCGGTTCGTTCGTCCTTCAATTTTCCATCCGATCATAAAAATATTTATATTATTGATATAAATATTTTTTATAATATATTTTGAGTGGTCCATTTTGTTTTTTTTTTTAATAAGATATATCACATAACTCGCGATTAATTCAGCGTAAACTTTTGATTTATAACTAGTTAATATTTAATATCTCAAAAAAAAAAAACAAAAAAAATAACAGAAATGCCAATCCTATGTTCATCTTTAATTGAAATGTTGAATCTTGAATTTTCTCGAAAGGAGAAACAATTTATTCCGCACTAACTTTCGAAATAAACGGTCCATAAATAAAAATTAATAATAAATGTAATTAACGCATTGAAGAAAGCTCACCAATTATTTTATTCCATTGATCGATGTGATCCGTACCGGGAAATAGTACACCACCTCTGATCATTTCACCCATGATACAACCGACTGACCAAATGTCCACGTTTTCCTTATAGCCCATACCTAATATCACCTGGAAATATTTCAACGACGTTATCATATCCATGAATCTCACGTAGAATTCAAAACAAAAGGGATTATTTTATATTTTATATTGCGATACGAATTTTTTATTATCTTATTATTATTATTATTATTATTATTATTATTATTATTATTTGTTATTACAATTTACTCACTTCTGGCGCTCGGTAATATCGCGTTACCACGTATGGTGTCATCATAAACGTTGTCCCGGCAGTCCTCGCCAGGCCAAAGTCAAGAATTTTTAACGTACAATCGGACTTGACGACGATATTGCTTGGTTTTAGATCCTGTTGTTTATTTGAAACAAAAATAAATAAAAAAATTAATAACGGTACTTTATTATGATAATTAGTATTAACGTCGTATAACTTTTCATCGAATGTATTTAAAAACGATTGAAGGATTTTATATACACACACACACACACACATACACACATATATATATTTACCCTATGAATGATGCCGGCGGAGTGCAAATGCTTGATACCACAGAGCATTTGGTAAAGCAGATAAGACATACGTTCATGATCCAGATCCATTTGGATCACCTGACACAGATTCGCGTCCATAAGCTCCATCACCAAATACACATCTTGAAACTCGTCCAACGACCGTTGCGGCGTAAATGCGTTCAAAAGACCGATTATCTGTAAGATAAATCATCATCATCATCGTCATCGTCGTCATCATCGTCATAGTCAAATTTCGACCAACCGTTTATAAAAAGGATCACAGTAGGCATTATTTCAAGGCGATCTCGCATAATAATATCGGACTATCAAATTTCTAACGATCAAAAAATAGACATTTCGATCGTCTAGGATGAAATTTGATTGGTTGGTACATTCGATTTGCCATTTTCTTCTCCCCTCCTAACAAATTTCATCCTTGACGACCCAATAGAATTAAAACAAAACAAAAAAAAAAAACACATAGAAATATTGTTTCCCCACCCCCAAGCCCCCTTGTAAAAACGTTTATACGTATCGTACGTCGTAGAACGATCGAATAATAACTTACGTTTTTGTGATTGACCAATTTCATTAGTTTGAACTCCCTGTAGGCTCTCTTAGCGTGCGTCACGTTTTGAAATGGTCTCGACAATTTCTTAATCGCCACATTTTGCGCCGTAACCGTGTCGTACGCAGCGCTGCAACAGAGCGGCGTCGTCGGGGTTGGGAAAAGTCAAGAAAATTATTCGTTATATTTATTTATTTTTTTTTTTTTTTTTTTTTTTACTTTTTTTTTCCACTCCTTCGTCAAAAGTTCCTTTCTCTCTCTCTCTCTCTCTCTCTCTCTCTCTCTGGAGCATGTGTTACGTTCTAACGGAGGGAGGAGAGGGTGGGAATGGGGTGGGGGTCGAAGGGAGGGAAGTTTTGGGTGGAGAGAGACCCGAAAAACAAAAATTACGTTTCGTAAGTATGAAGAAATTATTATTGCCGTACAACGAGTATATATCCATTCGGTATGGCTTGAGTGTATGGATAAATTGGGGATGGGGGATAGGGGCGAGGGGTAGGGAGGGTTAGAAAAGGATGATAAAGACGACTCACCAAACGACACCCTGTGCGCCGACGCCACGTGGCTCGACGTCGACGTATCTCTCAGGTATGCAAAGCTCTGTATCGCCAAAAACATGACGACGATAACCGCTTCTAACGTTGGCAGGTTCCATTGCGTTTGCAGGCACTGCGTTAGCCATACCTTAAGTGTCTGATATCTCTCTCTCTCTCTCTCTCTCTCTCTCTCTCTTTCTCTCTCTCTCTCTTTCTCTCTCTCTATCTCTCTCTCTCCTTTTCTCGCTCGAATTTGGCTCGTACACGTAAACTAGGTATACACGGAGCTCTAGCTACACCAAATCAACGACAAGCACAACAAGATAGAAAGGGATTGATTGAAAACGTGTCGTAAATACGTGCGTATGCGTTCGTTTATCACCGATCGACGAAGAGATAATAATAATAATAATAATAATAATAATAATGAAATACACGTAATTATATTCGACGACTCGTTTTTAATTGTTGCTTGGTCGACTTTGAAATGATTCAATAATTTACACGACGCATCCGAATATTCAATTTAGATTACTCTAAGATCGATTATTCGAAGACCGATTATTTTAAGAGCGTCCTAATCGGTTTGTTATAAGAGATATCTTTCATAGACGTTCCTATGAGAACAGAAGAGATTCGATCGAACTTTGCGTGGTGTATCTTCGAAATGATTTTTCTTCTTTTTTTTTTTTTTTTTTTTTTTTTCTCGTTTTCCTTGCGAAACGTCCAAAAAATAGTTTTGTCGTCTCAACGAGCAGCGACGACGATCAATTTTTTAAATTCGTTAACGGCGGAGTTTAATTACCTCCGTCAAAGAAATTCTCTTTCGTCGATTGGGACAACGATCTCGTTAATTACTGTCAGCGATCATTGAACGAAAGTATTGTTGTTACTAATTGCGTCGAACGTTTATAATCGTCTTTCTCTTATTTGTGAAATTTCTCGAGATATATCGTCAAGAGAGTCGCTGACAGATAATGCTTGATTGTCGGAACCATCCACACGTTCTTCTATCTTTTCTTTTTTGCTGGTAAGTTCTTCTTTTTTTTTGCCTTTTCTTTCAATTATTATTACTTTTCATTCGTTGTAATTTTTGGTAGAAAAGAAACGAAGAAAAAAAAAAGAAAAAAGAGGGAAAAAATAAAAACAGGATGCAAATCATTTGGATGAGTCCAAAAACCATGCAAGCAAATAATGAATGTTCAATGTGAAAACGTACACAAATAATAAAGAATAATCGTAGCTATACGATACAGGGTGTCACGGAATAAACGAGAGGAAATAGATTTTCGAACGGTCGATTTATTCTAGGGACACCCTGTAATGTACGATAAACTTAAAGGTAACAGAAATTAATGTGATTAATGATAACGTTGTGATATTAATTGTTAGTAGTTTAGATTTGTTATAGCTTTAACGTACATAAGTATGTATATACGTATGTATGAATGTATGTATGTATGTATGTATGTATGTATGTATGTGTGTATGTCGATCAGGTTTAATAACGTATTACCCGAACACTGATCTTTTGTTAATGATTTATATGTACAACAGTGATGATTGTGATAATGGAAGGAGGGGTGGGGGTGGAGGCAGGGGGAGAAAAAAAGGAAAACACATGCACGGAGATCGATTATACGTCGAATCATTAAATTAGGATCGTAAGTATGGATGGTCCTACGTTAAACGACAGTTCCCCACCATTTTAACCACCATTATTTTCATGATTTAACACAATTATTAAAAAAAAAAAAAAATAAAATAAAACGAACAAATAATTAAAAAGAATAAAAGAAAAAGGGGGGGGGGGAAACGGACAGAAAATAATTGTTGGGTGTACAAGTAAAGGAAAGAAAAGGAAAGGAAACAAAAAAAGAAAAAACAAATAAATAAATCAATAAAAGAGAAAAAAGAAAGGTCGAAGGGACAAATGGATCGTATCGGATTAAAATTAAAAAAGAAAAAGAAAAGGGTAGGAGGAGGAGGAGGAGGAAGAGGCCGGTCCTTTTTTTCTCCTTTTTATCGAACCGATCGATGAGATCGAAAATCCTCGGCGGCATTGTGTTTATATTTACGTTAGAATATGGCCGATCTAAAGGGGAAAAGGTCATAATCGTAAAAGATGACTCTCTCGATCGGCAATTTTCCTTCCGTAGCTCTTCCCGCTCCCCCCACCCCACACCCTGATTCACTCCTCCCACGATCGAATCTGCTATAGATCTTATTGCATCCTAAAAACTTACCTTTTTTGTTAGCCGAGACCTCCTATCCAGAGTACCGTTTGAATTTCATCGAAAACCAATATCCGTATATACCAACTACTATACACAAACGGACGGACGGGGACTTACCAAATAGATCTCTCTCTCTCTCTCTCTATCTATCTATCTATCTATCTATCTATTTATCTCTATCTCTTTCCTTCTTATCTATGGAATCATTCAGAGCGAGGGAAAAAGATCAGTGCCATCGAGTATAAGAAGGGAAGGATAAGTAACAATGGAAGATACTGAAAAGACAACTTACCTAATTCATCTTTAATCGATTTCGAGCGAGAAAGAGAGAGAGAGAGAGATGGATAGATAGATAAATAGATAGATAGATAGAGAGAGAGAGAGAGAGAGAGAGAGAGAGGTAGAGAGAGAAAGAAAAAGAGAAACATCAAAGCTCGGTTAAAAGCTTTACGTTAGGATTTTGGATCAACGGAACAATCGTATTTACGATAAAGCAAGTACTAAATCTTTCTTAAATACGGTATTTAAAAGTTTATAGGAAGGATGAGTAAGAAGAAGAGAAAAAAGAAAGCGAAAAATAAACACACACACACGTAGATATATATATATATAGTATCCATTAGAAAATGTAGATATTTCTTTAACTAAAAATTTCATGATAAACCCGATTGTCGAGCCATTATTGAAATTAGTAAACGACGCGAGGGGCCACCTCTCCTAAAATTTGGTTACATAGAAATAGGATTAGAAGAACACACCGTACAGAGAGAAAGAGAGAGAGAGAATGACAGACAGACGGTTACGTACATATAAGAAAAATGGGATTGGAATGATCAAAAAATGAGGATGGAATGGATAGGTGGGAGTATCGAGAATGGATTATGAAGTTTGAATTAATTAGAAAATGAATGAACGACGAGGGTTACTTACCAGACGATTCCCTGTGCACCAGAACCAATTGGTTTGAGATTTTGGTATCGCTTCAGAATGGTGAACTTGGTGTCCCCGACCTCGACCGTGTAAAACATGGCGGACAGCCGGGTTGTCATGTCAGGCCCCAGGTGAGGCATGCGCCTCGGTGCTCGCCTCTCTTGCTGCACCTGGACCTGCGCCTCCACCCCGGAGCACTCTTGGTGCACTCGACGGGGACTTACGCTCTTAGCCACTTTGAATGATATAAGATTTGTAGTATCCAAACGGAATAAATATTCTTATATCGTGCGTCGAGCTCTCTCTCTCTCTCTCTCTCTCTCTCTCTCTCTCTCTTCTCTATCTTCTTTCCTCTCTTCTCTTCGAGCTGACCGCCTCGTTTCTTCCTTCTCTCCTTTCCCCTTTATTACTATCCCTTCGACGAGTTTCACCCTCGAAATGCTGCACCGGCGGGTTCAAGGACGTCCGCTTATCTCGACTAAATACCGGACTCAAAGGCAACGCCAGATTTGTCTGCGAACAAGAATCATTTTTTAATATTAACGTCAAGTACAAATCGATTCATGCATACCGATCGGTACGATCGATCGATCATTACTTTTTCTCTCTTTTTGTTTTGTTTTTTTTTTTTTTTTTGTTCGATAAATAATAGATACATCGACACGTTTATATCGCGGGACGGTCATCGCAAATTATTTCCTTCGATATTAATTATCGTTCGTATAAATAATTAATGCGCAACTGGTATTGGATATTAATGTTATCAGATAAGGAGGACAGTGTATCATCTGATGTGAAATTATTTATATGCATGTTAAATTGTTTTGTCAATTATTGTTATTATTATTATTATTATTTTTTTTGTCTCTCTTTCTTTCTTTTTTTTTTTTTTTTTTTTTTTTGTTCGATAAATAATAGATACATCGACACGTTTATATCGCGGGACGGTCATCGCAAATTATTTCCTTCGATATTAATTATCGTTCGTATAAATAATTAATGCGCAACTGGTATTAGATTTCAATATTATCAGATAAGAACAATGTATCTAATGTGAAATTATTAATATCCATGTTAAATTGCTTTGCCAATTATTATTATTATTATCATTATCTTACATTAACAAAAACAGATCCGTCGATTCATTTATATCAAAATTACAAGTGTTTGCAATAGTTAAAAAAACATTAGAATTATTGAAGATACGATAATCAATGTTAATCGATATCCCATATGAAATATTTAAATTCAATTGGATAAGAACAGTAGAGAGTCATCTCGTTTAATGTAATTTATGTTTGCACAATGCAATTTAATTTGTATATTATCGTTTCTTAAAAAAAGACTTCGGCTGTACGTATGTACCATCGACAACGAAAACGAATTTTCTTTTACGGACGAGGATTAGTTTTCTTTTTTTTTTTCGTTTTCTCTCTCTCTCTCTCTCTCTCTCTCTCTCTCTCTTTCTCTCTCAGGAAGATATCAACGAAATGCACGAGAATGAAACTTCGTGAGATGCGAATTTAACCCTCTCACGATTGTCCTTGGAAATTTACCCCAGGGATCCACATCGTTTACGATAAACGATAACGTCTCTCTCTCTCTCTCTCTCTACCCATATATACCCTCCGTACAAAACAACAAAAACTCTGAAGGATGATGCAAACGTTTAACGACGGAAGGAACAGATGGGTCTCAGAGTTTATATCGCTCAAACGATAATTTTACATCGTTCGCCGTGTAAGAGAAACGACCACTCCTCCTCTTTCACGTGTAATATCTATTTCGTCGTGAGATAGATAGATAGATCTCTATCGATCCATTCTCAATCACAGTTTTTTTTTCTTTTTTTTTTTTTACGTTAGACGCATATAAATCATTAGGAGGATTTTTGATTATCGTCCAAGTATATTATACGTTGATTCCTATGACAATAGGACGATCATTTTTCTTACGATTGTAACGATGAGGTGGACGATGTCGAATACGACGAATGACATTTCAAAAATTAATCGATCTTACGTAAGTACGTACGTACGTACGTGGCTTCCTTCGAGAGAATTTTTTATTCGTTAAAAAAAAAAAAAAAAAAAAGTAATCGTATATGACTCCCTTACTAATCCGTCGATCACGGCACAACGTTATTTGTTTTTATTCGTACATCAAAGAACAATATCTGTGTGTCTGTGTGTGTGTGTATACACAGGTATGTTGTATATATATATATATATATATATATATATACACATAAAGTGTCTCGATGAACAATCGGATTACGTCGAGTGAACTGCTCTCGCGATTCTTTTTGTAATATTTATCCAAACATTACGTACGAAGGAGGTCGTTACAAGAGAGGATTTTTGCATGCTCTCGAGGACGGTTATTGCAATTATCGAGAGTGGGTAAATTCGTCGATTAGAGCCATCGAGATTGTTGCCTGCACTCGTTGCATTCCATTGAACGTGTGACACAGAGACATTATATACCTATCGTCAACGACCTTTCAAAACGTTGCACGGATTTACGCTCTTTCATAACTCACACATCGTTCGTTGAATTCCATTTAAGTGAGAGAGCGTCAACATTGAGTTACGTTAATCACGATCAGAGAAATAGAAAGAGAAAGAGAGATAGAGATAGAGAGAGAGAGAGAGAGAGAGAGGGTCTATTTATTTTTTATTTTCTTTTTATTTTTTTTTTTACTTTAAATTTTATTCTCGTAAGACAATAAATTTGTCATTCTTTAACTTCTCTCTCTTTCTATTTATTTACTTTTCTCTACGTGTCATCAGAGAGAATATAAGAAAAGACGTTCCTTTTGAGAAATCGCTTGGTATAATGAATTTTCAAATGCCTCATTGAAAGACGACACAAGAGGAGTCGTGAAAAAAAAAAAAAGAAAAAGAAGAAAAGTTGACTAGTTTAATGAAGGAGAGAGTTTTTTTTAAGTATCACCGAACTAAACACGAACACGAAAGATGAAAGAAAGATCTTCTATCTATATAGTAATCTATATATATATATATATAAATATATATATATATATATATATATATATATATATATATACACAAACACGGGTATATTATGGAAATCGTAAGAAACTGAAAAAGTAAGTTTGGATAAGAGCGATAGAAATCGTTAAAAATAAGTATCTCGGTAAGGGGGATGTTTTAGTCTCTTTAACAAAACGAGAGAGAGAGAGAGAGAGAGTTCGTTTTACTAATCTGGGTCACGCTGCATGCTCGTGTCGTCAACGAGAAATACGAAAAGCATAGAAAAGAAACGACGGACATTCAAAGCAGGTTTCGTTTCTCGTCACTGAATCCTTTTTTTTCCTTTTTCTTTTTCATTTTCTCTCTCTCTCTCTCTCTCGTACTGTACGACCTACTCTTCGTTCGCAGAGAGAGAGAGAGAGAGAGAGTTGGGCATCGTTGAAACAGTAACTACTCTCTAGATGGATCGATAAGGTGAACGTTCCTGTCGTGAGAACCTTCCTCTTATCACCTATCACCTATTCACCTATTCACCTATTCATCATTACCTATCCTAATCATAGATCAATATATATTTCGAAATATTCGCACGGTTCGAGCGTCGAACTTTTAATCGACATCGATATATATATATATTTGAATAATCGACGATGATATTATAAATCGAACGTTATCTTCTCGGGTTAACGTTTTCAATATTTGACCCGCGCGTTATATCGTTTAAATGCATTCACACGTTCGACATTATTATCGTATTATAATATTGATGAAAAAAGGTAAAAGAAAAAAATGGGGGAAACGGTAAACGAGAAACAAAATGCAATTTGTGAAAATGGAATTATTGACGAGATACCAATTAAAGATACATACATATATATATATATATATATATATATATATATATACATATACAAACACACACTATGATAGCGTCGTACTTCGATATTGGATATTTTAACAAGTCTCGTTCGACGATACTCTCTCTCTCACTCTCTCTCTCTCTCTGCACGTAGTATTCATCGATGATAAATCAAATTGATCGTGTCGATCGTTCAATTTCCTATTATCTTTTTTTTAAATTTACTCATGTCCAATATTATCATTATTATTATCGTGCCGTCATGTCGAAAGAAAAGAACAACAACAAAAAAAAAAAAAAAAGAAAAAGGAAAGACACAAATGAAAACGAAAAAACGAAAAATCGACAATTTGAAAAACGAAAAACTGATGCAATTTATGAATTTAAAATTATCAACGAAATTCGATGCGAAAGTTAACCTATAATATTTCAAACTATCGATCGAAATCAGAATTCAATTGGGCGAGTATACACACACACACACACACACATATTTGGTCGAATATGTAAGAGAACACTTCTTCTAGCACCTTGGGATTCCCTCTATTATTTATAGCCAACGTCGCAGACATCGTCGTCGCCGACGACTTCCTCCTCCTCCTCCTTCTCCTCCTCCTCCTCCTCCTCCTTCTCCTCCTCCTCCTCCTCCTCCTCCTCCTCTTTCTCCTCGTTAGTTTCACAGATAGTCTGGGTCTGCGTGGGCCAACCACCTTCCGTAGTTCGCCACCTGCTACCAATTACGTAACACCGCGGATGGACGTACCAGAGTTATACGGTATGTGCCAAAAACGGGTGAGGGGAGAGAGAGAGAGGGGGGAGGGGGTTAATCCAAAATTCCAACGGGAAAATCCAACGATTTTGGCGTTCGAAAAATATTTCATCGAAATAAGAGAGGGGAGGGAATTCGATACCACCACATCATCTCATTTATATATATATATATATATATATATAGGGTGTTTCAACTAAAGGAGGCTACCTAAATATTTTCATTGTTCTTTTTTTTCATACTGTGAATGGTTTAAAGAGAGTTATGTTATGAATAATTTATATATATATATAATTATATATATAGTTTATATATATATATATAAACTATATATATAAACTATAATATAAATATATAATAACTATTATATTAATAACTATTATATTATATTATATTATATTATATATATATATACTATTATATTATATTATATATATATATATATAAACTATATATATATATAATTATATATATAGTTTATATATATATATATATATATATATATAGTATAATGTTATGTATGTTATATAGGAGGCCTATATATTTATAAATTGTACACACACACATATATATATATATATGTTTATAAATCGTCGGTAATATCGAATTTATGATGTATCCCATAGAATTCGATTTTTCACGTTAAAGATTTTGATTACGTTAATTACTTTCTTTTTTTGTTTTGTTCTTTTTGTATTTATTTATTACCTTTCTTTTTTTCTCTTTCTTTTTATTTCTCTCTCTCTCTCTCTCTCTCTCTTTCTCTTCTTCTTCTTCCTCCTCGAATGAAACATTTATTAAATCGATCCAATAGATAGATTAATATCGCATTATGAAATCGTATAGGATTTAAATTTCGTATTAAAAAGTTCTGATTGAACGTTTTCGATCGTTCGACAATCATGTTTCTAAGACGATTTCTAATCCATCGAAAAAACATCGAACGAAATAATTACGATTGTTTATCAAATCGACGTGACGGAGATTAATATCGTATCGTGGGATCCGATCGGATTTAAATTTTGTATTGAAAAAGTTCTGATCGATCGTTTTCGAACGTTCCGACAAAATAAGTTTCTAAGGTTTACTATTGTAAAAGATAAATCGTTTTCGTCGAGTCGATGAATTCAGATCTATCGATCTATCGATTCGAAACGAAAAGAAAAACGATTCCGTTAACACGACGACATAATTTCCCTCAATATATTTATTCCATCGAGGCTAACGCGAACTTTTAACGAAATACGATTTGGATAGACATTAAAGCGGTAATATAGGCCGTGATAACTCCGGTTATGATTGCGAGTTATTTTCAAAATGAATTTTCATGTTATAAAGGAATGAATATTGACTGACGTTTCGTGCCAACCTTGGCGAGTACGGAAAAGTTTTTTTTTTTTTTTTTTTTCCAAGAATAATTAATATTCCTCATGAGAAATTAGAAAAAGTTGGTTGGCATTAAGGATTCAACTTCAGGAAAGAAAGAAAGAAAAAAAAAAGAAAGAAAGAAAGAAAGAAAGAAGACACAAAAGACGTGGAAACATTCGTTATCTATCGTCAACGATGTCGAAAGTTTAGTTGATCGAATATCGTTATCGACGATACAACGGATCAATCTTTTCTAAGATATTTTTACGATCTATCGAATGGTCGGACTGAAATAACTTATGATGTTTATTAAATTTCACGGCATACGTAGGGAATGAATATCTTTACGCTTTACCCAATGACATTTTAATCTAGATATATATATGAGATTTGTGTTACGAATGAACGAATAGATAGATGAATGGATGGATAGATTGATAGATAAAGAGAGAGAGACAGAGAGAGAAAGAGAGACATAGAGAGAGAGAGAGAGAGAGAGAAAGAGAGATAGATAGACATTTGAAAGAAGAAGGACATAAGTTTGATATAGTACAAAGCACTTTGTCATTTGGTCGAACATACAATACGATCACGAGTATGCTTGCTATATTCCTTGGCAATAGTTTTTAGAGGCGCCTTTTACATGTACATACATATATATTATATATATATATATATATATATATTTATTTATTTATTTATTTATATACATATGTATGAGCGTCGACCAAATCTCGAATCGATCTTCTCTCGACTTTTGGCTACCCCATCATAGTGAGAGAGAGAGAGAGAGAGAGAGTCGCGCGTGTTTGATGCAGATGACGTAGATGATGTAAATGACGTAGAAAATGATACCGACGACGACGACGAAGACGACGACGACGATGATGATGATGATAACGATATAGTATTTTTAGAAAAAAGGAAGAAAGGGGAGTTGGATACAAAAAGATGAGTGCGTAAAAATGTATCTCTTTGTAAATCACTGACGTCGTCGTCGTCGTTAATCAAAATGACAAAATTGCGATTTTGACAAATTGTTATGAAAAATTTGGGATCGTCGCGGGGAAAGAGAAAACGAAATAATAAAATAAAATGGAATATGAGAAAGATGTCGTAGGGGCAAAAAAAAAAAAAAAAAACAAAAAAGGAAAAGAAATAACGAATACGTCCGGCTCGTTCTAACGTTTGCCATCATTCGCAACGTTAAATGGTTTATATATCCGATGGGGGCGGGGGCCGGGGGAGGGGGAATTAAAAGCAGCTTATATTTCGTATATAATTCAAAAACTTGACTTGACGTTTTGACAGATAGGAAACGACCGACGACGCAGACGACGAAAAAGAAGAAGAAGAAGAAGACGAAGACGACAAAGACGAAGACGAAGAAGACGAAGACGACAAAGACGAAGAGGACGAAGACGAAGACGAAGACGAAGAGGACGAAGACGAGCAAGACGGTTGAGTAACTTAAGAAACCGACTATGGCGTTACGTCCGTTCACGGTAATTTAACATCTTTCATCGTTTATCTACAAAACCTTATATATATTCTTACACACACACATATATATATATATATGTACATCTAAAGAGACCTAGAGAGAGAGAGAGAGAGAGAGAGAGATATTAAAAGATTTCAAAAGAAGAAATACCAATAAGAAACAAACAAACAAATAAACGATCGAACGAACGAACGAACGAATAAACGGATGAACGAATAAATAAAGGAATAAAGAAAGACAAATGAAAAGGAGAGAAGGGGAAAGGGACGGGGATTGAGGGAGGTCTACATTCTTGTCTCTCGTCTACACAACATTGGAACATTTCCAATCTATACGTAGAAGTTATGAAAGTTGTTAAATAGACATATAAATTCATAGAAAATTTTACTCTATCTCTATCTCTATCTCTATCTCTCTATCTCTCTCTCTGTCTCTGTCTCTGTCTCTTTTTCACCCTTACGTTCACTTTTTACTTCCTTCAAATTTCACTTTCATCATAATCCAAATACGTAATCCATCGTCCTTCTCTAATCCACGGTATATATATATATATATATATATATATATATATATATATATATATATATATAATTCAACGGGATAAGAAGGATTTAAGAGACCTATTACTACCAGAGGCGGAAGCAGAGCAGTAGCAACAGCAGCAGTAGCAGCAACGTAGTAGTAGTAGACCGAAGATCTGTCACCTTCGCTTCGGCGTAATGATTTAAAACGGGCGTAGGATAACTGGATAAGGAAGCGACGTTTAAAGACTTCCGGAAAATTAATTACGACGTTTGAACTCTACCAAATATTTTTTCTTTCTGCTGTTACTGCTGCTCTCTCTCTCTCTCTCTTTTTGTCTCTCACTCTCAAATAAAATCCATCGAACTTTTGTTAATCATATGGCGATCGATCGTTTATACGACGCGTAATATAATAGACGACGAAATGATATCTTTAAGATTTTTTTTTTTTTTCATTCGTTTATTATTCTTTTCTACGAATGAACAATGTTCGGACGTTAGTGATTGCGTTCATATATATATATATATATATATATATATATATATATATATATATATATATATATATAAATATATATATATATGTGAGTTTGTTAATATTATTTATCGCATGTTCTTCTTTTCTCCTTTTTTTTTCGTTTTTAACGAAAACGACTATCGTCGCCGCGATGGATGTCGTTCGATTCGATATTTCTTTTTTTCGAAAATCGCACGGAGAGAGAGAGAGAGAGAGAGAACAATGAAAAAATTATTATTATGAAAATTATTATTATGAAAATTATTATTATGAAATTATTATAAAAATTATTTTCATAACGATGATAAAATTATTAACTCACCATTATGAGTTTTTATATAAACTCACCATAAACAGACGACCATTATGCGAGTCGACGATATTCCCGAGATCCAATATGAACGATATCTATAAACAGAAACAAGAATAAACGTGATCGATCGATCGTATCCGTCGCTCGATATATCTATCATATTGAAATCTCTTTTATCTTTTCATTTTATTTTTTTTTTTTGCTTCATTTCTTTTCTCTCTCTTCTGGAAGATAATAAAAAATCGTACGAGAGAAAAACAAGCAGAAAGAGGAAAAAAGAACAAAACGACGTGGTGGTTGTGACGACGACGACGGCGGTAGGTATGCGCGAATGGGGAGATGTTACCAAAAAAAAAAAAAAAAAAAAAAGAAAAGAAAAAAAAGAACAGAGAAAAATGAAACAAAAAAAAAGAAAAAAGGAAGGAGCAGAAGATCTCAGAGACATCCGACTATAAAAAGCTCGTCCATTTAATGCGGGATAATTAATTCCGCAATTTGTAGGGCGGAATAGTTGTGGAATGTTGATTTAGGCCGGGACGAAAGTATCCATGGGGGTAGGGGAGGGTAGGGGAGTGGAGGGGAGGGCAGGGGTACCCGTGGAAAATCGAGGGTGGAAGGGGTGGATGGGTATGAATGGGGAGATTAAAAGGAAAATGAAAAGCACGGAAACGCATCCCCGATTGAGATTAATGAAGCAGCTCGTTGGTTTTTCGAAAAGAGAAGGAAGGAAGAGGAGGAGCACGTGCCGTCGCTTTGATTTATTCTCGTACCTTCTTCATCTTCCCTCTCTCTCTCTCTCTCTCTCTCTCTCTCTCTCTCTCTTTCTGTCTCTCACACATACACGTACATACAAGTTATCTTTGTGTTCTTCCTACAAATTCAAAGGTGGAATGCTCGAAGAGCATCGAGACGGTTTACCTCGCGCGATTTCTCGTGGGATAGTAGCGTGTTAATTCGATATATATATATATATATATATATATATATATATATATATGTATGTATGTATGTATATATGTATATATGTACAAACGCGTCTAAAATTAATATAAATTAGCTTGCTGCCGGGTTGAGAGAGGTCTACCGTCCACGGAATGCAAGCGACGTTCTCGTAAATTGAGACAAGTTGCCAGGAACGCAACGAACTCAGGGAAACTGCACGAATACACCCGAGAAGAAGAAGATGAAGAAGAAGAAGGAGAGGAAGAGGATAAGAAGGAGGAGGAGGAGGAGCAGGAGGAGGTGGAGGTGGAGGAAGAATTCGAGCAAAGCTAGCCACTCTCGAATACCAGAATCTCGTCCTTTTAAACGTGTTTACAAACGAAGAATCGCGAATAATTGTTGTTCCTCTTGGAACGTCGTAGTCGACGTTGTAGTCGTAGTTGTAGTCACAGTCGTAGTCGTAGTTGTAGTCAGAGCCGTAGTCGTAGTCGTCACCACGCGTAAAACACGACCGACAAAACCTCGGAAAAGATCAAATTAAACGCCGTTGTGATACTCGCGTAACCACGTTAATCATCTACTAATTCGTTAACTCTTGCGTCATCAAAATCGCGATATTAATTACGACGGACGGATAGTATCGTTTTCGAAGGTAAATATCGATCTCTTCGTCGATTAT
>OU964976.1:3519073-3524073 GCA_918808275.2 Dolichovespula sylvestris
CCCCTCCCCTCCTGTCTAACCTCCCCTCCCCTCCCACACCCCCAACCCCTCATCCCCGCCGTAAAATGTGAAACGTGAATTCTTTTTTTCCTTTATTCTTTCTCCCCTTCTTTCTTTTATTTTTCTTTTTCCATTTATTTGTTCCTTACTTTCGATGGGTTCACGTTCATTTTCATCATAAATTCCGTCCCCCATAAAGACTGTTAACCAACACCCAATAACCTGTGAAATGGGAAATGTGTAATTTTTACTTTCATTCCTACTTTCTTTCTTTTATTTTTCCTTTTTTGTTTCTTTTTATATATATATATATATATATATATATATATTTATTTATTTATTTATTTATTTATTTATTTCATACTTTCGATGGGTTCACGTTCATTTTCATCATAAATTTCGTTGCCGTTTGAAAATTGCGACCCACGTAAAATTTTGACCGATTTTATTTAATCGCTCGTAAACTTGTTAATTTTGCGATAACAAATTTAATAGATAAGATAGAGATAGACAGACAGATAGATAGATAGATAGAGAGAGAGAGGGAGGGGGGGAGAAACAGAAAAGATAAATCGAGTTTGAATCAAAAGAAAGAAAGAAAGAAAAAAAACGGGGAAGGGAGGTGGATAAGAGAAAGTCATTTAAGGCATTGAACGACGTAGAAAGTTGGATAATTTGGTGCGGTGACCGGCTGCGCACGAAGGTAATCGAAGAAAAGGGCTTGTCCTTTCTCGATAGGGTCCCTCCTCCTCCCTATGGAATCTACCGCTCGGATAAAAAGTTCTCAGCGATAAATTTTAACTCCTAGTCTTTCCTTTTCTCTCATACGCGTACCCTCGAACGCTTGAGGCACCGTTGGTGCCACCACCACCACCACCACCACCACCACCATCACCAACTAACACCAACCATCAACCAGCAACCACCACCACCACCCTCACCCACCACACCCCCCCCCTCAACCACCTTTTCACGTCCTTCGATTTTCCTCCAACTCGTCGTGGGAGTCGTTTTTTGTTTTTTTTTTCTTTTCTTTTCTTTTCTTTTCCTTTTACCCTCCATTCTCAAAATTCGTTAACCCGTAAAACGTGAACGTACGTAAAACCTTCTCGAATAAGACCAAGAGGGAGGAAACAAGAAAGATATAGAGAGATAGAGAGATAGAGAGAGAGAGAGAGAGAGAAGTTTCAAAGCTGGTTAAACGTAACCGAGTTAAACGAGCGTTAAACTGTCAAGGGCGCGGAGGGGAGAGGGATCTTATTTGGGATATCGCGAAACTTTCCAAACGCGACGATTTCATAGACATTGGTTTAACGACCATAAGTGGTCGTTAATCATAAATGGCTGAACCAATCCTCGTCGTTGTTAAACGTTTAATAATGTTACGTTAATTCAAACCCACGGGCGCTTTTGAAACGAACCTCGTTACGTTAGTCTTTCTCACGAAATCCTTCGTATTCATTTTTTATCTTTCATCGATGGAAAACAAAACAAAACAAAAAAAAAAAAGGGAAAAGAAGTAAATAAATAAATGAGAGTGCCAAAAAAAAAAAAAAAAGAAAAACAAATTCAAATAAAAGAGAAAGAGAAAATGTGAGACGAGGAGAGAAAGGGAAATGGGAAGACAAACGCAAAATTTGTGCGGAGAGATACGACACACGTTGGACGTCGTTGGTCGATGATCGGACGTGTTTTTGATTGGACGAATTGGACGCGTTTAAGAATTTCTGCGTGTCGGACAAATTGTGCAACGTCGAAGATAACGCGCGCGCACCGTGAGATATTTATTTACAAGTGGGCTGGAGGAGCGGGGGTGGGTGGGATTTAAAATTAATCGCGATGGGGCTTATGGCCTTAGCCGGACGTTGAATTTATCGTCTGTTTTGTCTAACTTGAGAGAGAGAGAGAGAGGGAGGGAGAGAGTTTCGTCAATCGACTTTTTAACTTCGTACGCAGTATTTCTCTAAATTTATATATATATATATATATATATATATATATATATATATATATATGTATGTATGTATGTATTATATATGATCGTAACTTTCCGGCATGCGTTTTCTCGTACGCGTGAAATCCCGTGACTACGAGCGTAATGGAAGAGCCACAGAAGTTAATCGACGACGTCTAATGAGCTCGACGGGACCGTTCGCGCGGTGAGAAAAGTCAGCCGGTGATTTAACGGATCGCTTCTTGGCAGAGAGTACGGGTAATTCGAAACCACTGTTTTGGCGCCGAGAAAGAGAGATAGAGATAGAGAGAGAGAGAGAGAGAGAGAGAGAGAGAGAGAGAGAGAGCTCTCTAACGGCCCTAACGAGATGATACCCGCTACGACCATTTGGGTTTTGTGATATTTCACCCGAGAGATTGGACGTTTCAAAGTGTTATCAAACGAAATATCATAAAGAACATTTCTTCCTCCTCCTCCTCTACTACTTCTTCTTCTTCTTCTTCTTCTTCTTCTTCCTTTTGATCCGTACATTTTTATTTTGTTTTATTTTATTTTATTTTATTTTATTTTATTTTATTTTATTTTATTACATTTTCTTTTTTATAATGCGCTCCTAATTATCTTACGAAATAATTTTATTTCGTTTTGTTATTATTATTATTATTATTATTATTATTTCTTTTTTATAATACGCTTAACAATCTTACGAAATAATTTTATTTCGTTTTATTACTATTATTATTATTATTATTATTGTTGTTCCTTTTTTATTAGCTACTAATAATCTTACGAAAAAATTTTATTTCCTTTTATTATTAGTTTATTAGTTTTTTTTTTTTTTTTTTTAATAATAAGGTTTTAATAATCATACGAAATAATTTCATTTCCTTTTATTATTATTATTATTATTGTTATTATTATTATTATTATTGTTTCTTTTTTATAATAAGCTCCTAATAATTTTACGAAATAATCTTACTCCGTTTTATCATTATCATCATCGTTATCATTATCATCATCATTATTATTTTCTGTCTTATTACAATACTCCTCCAATAAATTTACGAAATAATTTTCTTTCGTTCAAAATTTTAAGAAACGTAATAACAATCATCGCCTTTCGAATTACGTGTGTGTGCGTGCGTGTGTGTATATATATATATATATATATATATATATATATATATGACATATACACATATAGAAAAACGAGGGAAAAGTAAATAAATCAAATCAAATCAATTTACCCCCCGTGAAAAATATTTTAAACGAATGAGATTGAATCGTATCCACGTTGATACAAAATCGTTGATTAAATTTTTTTTTCGCGCAATTAACAAAAAAAAAAATAAAAAATAAATAAATAAATATATAGATAAATAAATAAAAAAAATTGAAATAATAAAATTCGAAATTTTACGATTGAATGTATCTGCGATATCGGTCGATAAAATTAATACAAGCACGCACACACGCACACACACACACACACATACACCCTATATATATATATATATATATATATATATATATCCGAACGGATAATTAAACGATTAATTAACGGTACGTAAGGATATAATCTCGCGAGTACGTTTTGTGTTTAAAATTGCGTGCACGCAGGAAGGGTTAGTTAACGGAGCTCGTTTGAACTCGACACTTAAACTTTTCCGCCATTTTCAACAGTGTCTCGCTGGTGGTGGGGAGGGGGTGGGCGAGGGGAAAGGTGAAGAAGAAGAAGAAGAAGAAGAAGAAGAAGAAGAAGCGAGAAAAACACAGAGTTCCAACGTTTCAGAGAGATAGAGAGAGATAGAAAGAGAGATAGAGATAGAGAAAGTTAGAGAGAGAAAGAGAGATGGTTGTGGATGGTGGGTGAAGGGGTGAAGGGGGAGGACCCCTCATATCTCGGTACTTCCTTAATAATTAATCTGTCCTCGCTAGAGATTTGAGCGGGTCGAGTACCGAGGCCGAGCTACTCGAAACGCTAACGGCCCCGTTATGAAGTTTCTTTTTTCAGTTTTCTCTCTCTCTCTCTCTCTCTCTCTCTCTCTCTCTCTCTCTCTCTGTCTGTCTTTCTCTTCTTTTTCTTCTCAGAAGTTTTCCCAGATTTCAAATTGGCGGATAACTCGTTTTAATACGTGAGTGGGTTAAATTGATGGATAGCGTTATCTCCGTGCAAAGAAAATTTTCCTTAAATATTCTATTATTTTTTTTTCTTTTTATGGAAAGCTACAAACGATGATCCTCACTTAATGTAAATTAATAAAAAAAAAAAAAAAAAAAAAAAAAAAAATAATGACGATGACGATGACGTTGATGTTGATAAGACGGGTTTCGATGACGTAAGGAATCCTTATGTATACCATAAATGTAAGTGTAATAATAATTACGAGCTCGTTAAATCCAAATGGTATATATTTGAAAATATAAATTCTGAAAGAATGTATATAAAGTTTGAACGATTAAAACCTCTCGGTTTTCGTTCGCATGTGATCGCCCTGTAGCAAAGAGAAATCCAACAGAAGTTGTACGACCCGTTAAACAGAGACACCCTTTATATTTATACATTATATGATTTAATTAAATATATATATATATATATATATTTACGTATAATTTCGAGACACCCTTTATATTTATATATAATTTTTCCTTACGTTTTTTAATTCACCGATAAACATATTTCTCGTGTTAGGAGAGTAACGAGGAGTAATAATTCATTTTCGAAAAGTGGGCAAGGGCGTTCGGCGAAGGGCGTTTATAAGGAATTAGCGAAACTGGGTGGGGGGTGGGGTGAGGTGGGACGGCTTTGTCGAAGGAAAGGGTTTCGTGGAAATAGAAGGGCGTCTCGCACGAATGCTTCGTTATTGAATGTTAAGTTTGTCCGTACTCGTGTCACAGTAATTACACCCAATCAGTATGCCACGGCTCCTTTTCTTCGGCGATGTTAGTAATTAGCTTGGCAGAGGGATAGCCTGACGAGAGATATTCTGTGTCTACCGAAGGAGCTAGAGAGAGAGAGATAGATAGATAGATAGATAGATAGATA
>OU964976.1:3529073-3531573 GCA_918808275.2 Dolichovespula sylvestris
AAAGGAAAAAGAAATAAATTCAAGGAAACAAATAAAAAAATAAAATAAAATAAGAAGAGAAAAGAGGAACGTTCGCGTGATAAAATTTAATCGAAAAAAAAATAAATAAATAAATAAATAAAAAAATAAAATAAAATAAGAAGAGAAAAGAGGAACGTTCGCGTGATAAAATTTAATCGAAAAAAAAATAAATAAATAAATAAATAAATAAAAAAATAAAATAAAATAAGAAGAGAAAAGAGGAACGTTCGCGTGATAAAATTTAATCGAAACATGAGGGATGTGAAAGAAAGTAAATAAAAATTGAGAAAGAAGTATAGGTGAGATCTCTCTTTCTCTCTCTCTCCTTCTCTCTCTCTCTCTATATATATATATATATATATATATCTATATCACTCTGTCTATCTCGTGCCAGTCGTGTATATGTCAAGTGCGTTTCTCTCGAAGGAATATATACGTAGGCTCGTCGAATGGGAAATGATGCTCGAGAATGGGAAGGCTTTTCATTGGCTAATCTCGAGACTCCTAGCGGGAAACAATGCTCCGTGATGATGATGATGATGATGATGATGATGATGATGATGATGATGATCGTGTACCTCGTTAACGAACTTTCGAAAGTGGGCAAATACAGATATGTTTGTTGCACGATAAAGTCTGAGGGAAATGAAAGAAAAGGGATGTTAACGATATTCATGGCTGAAGTAGAAAGATAAAGAGAGAGAGAGAGAGAGAGAGATGAATTACGATTATGTACGTATGAGCGAATAAGAAAAAGAAAAAAAAAAATGAAAAAAGAAAAAGAAAACAACGCGTTCGAAACTTCCACTCCAGAGATCCGTCGATTAAAATTACGATACAGTCGAAATAGGTCGGAAGATTAATATAATGGATTGGTTTGTATAAGAAAATGATTAGGAAAACTCATAAAGGTGGAATTAATAAATGGATATGAAGTTAAAAATCGAAAGCACGAAACGCGGCCATCGTTAAATCTCACGAAATTTTCTACATTTTCGAGGATAAAAATTACTCAATAGAATAAAAAAGAAAAAAAAAAAAAAAGAAAATTACTTATTTGAATATATATATATATATATAAAATTTTTTTGTAATCGTTTTTTTTTTATAAATTCCAATAGGAATATAATTGTACGTTCTGTTATTATCGACTATATTTTTAATTCTCTTTCTTTTTTTTTTTTTTTTTTTAATACAAGTATATTTTAATATAAGTATTTAATATCTTTTTGAACGAACGATATACTATAATGCGTTGGATTATTTTAGGATGACGAAAATGAAAAAAAAAAAAAAAAAAGTAGAAAATATAGGAATAAAAAAAAAAAAAAAAAAAGGGTATGGAAAATCATAGAAGATAAATCGATCATCGATGATCAATCCCCGAAGAACACATCGATCCCTCGTCTATTTATATGAGGTTAGAGAAAATCGCGTGCCATAGGAGAGAATCTAGTCTTACCACCTATTTCGCGCCATAAAATATAAAGATAGGAGAATCCAATTTGCTCAGAGAAAGAGAAAGATAGACAGATAAATAGATAGACAGATAGATAGATAGAGAGAGAGAGAGAGAGAGAGAACACACCGAGGAAAATTTAAACGAACATGATATTTATAGCTCGCGTCGTAATTACGAATGCTGCACTGGTATTTTCGAGATAACGTTTTAGCATCGAAGGAGGAGAGACAGAGACAAAACGAAAGAGAGAAAGAGAGAGAGAGAGAGAGAGAGAGAGAGAGAGACATTAGAGATAGAGAAACATTTGCTATCAATCTACGCACGTAATACGTTAAAGGATAAATCGGTGTTGTTGGTATGTGTAGTAGTAATAGCAGTAATAGTAGTAATAGTAGTAATAGTAGAGGTGGTTTTATCGTCAGTCACCGATACGATAGCAACAATCAGCTTCGATAAATTTATCTCCGAAGGATTGAAAGGGGTTGTTTCCTGAACGAGATATATTTCACGCGTTACCGACAAATAAACGTTTCGTCGAAGAGTTCAAAAAAAAAAAAAAGAAAAGACAAAAAGGACAAAAAGAAATGAGGAGATGTATAAGAGAAAAGGGGGAGGTGGGGTGGAGGGGGCACCGACGGTGTTCCTCTATTTTTTTTTTTTCTTCTTCTTTTCTTTTTTTACTTCTTTTTTTTTTCTTTTTCTCGTTTATTCGCGTTCCTTTTTATTTTTGATTATTATTATTATTATTATTATTATTATTTTTTTTTTTTTCTAACTTCTCGTTCTCCTGAAAATAGGAATAAAAAAGAAAAACGAGAGTAAAAAGAAAAAGAAAGAAAGCAAACGAACACACAATGCAATCGTAATTGTGAAAAAGTATTCGAGGGAAGTATTAAACTGACTCTTTCGAGTTTATTCTCGACTGATTTAAAGAGAGACAGAGAGAGATAGAGAGAGAGAGAGAGAGAAGAATGGTGCAATTAAACGAGTTCGATTCACGATATCTATAGTTAACGC
>OU964976.1:3549073-3554073 GCA_918808275.2 Dolichovespula sylvestris
TCCGATCGAATCGAATTTTATGCGACTCGTACGATTACCTCGTGTGCGAGAGTAGAAACGAGCAAAAAAAAAGGAAAGGTAAGAAATAAAATAAAATAAAATAAAATAAAATAAAATAATATAAAATAAAAACAAAAAAGAAAAGAAAGGAAAAATTAATCTCGTAAACCTCGCCGATTCCAACGAAATCGACTTCTCAATATGATTTTCCTTCTTTCTTTTTTTTTTTTAATTTCTTTCTTCTTTTAGTTCCTCAACGGGTGTACAATTCATTCCCGTTAAATAATAAGAATTGAAAGAAATAAAAAAAATAATAAATACAAAAAAAAAATGTCTTATTGATACAACGAAATTCGTTATGAAAATAAATAAATAAATTAATGAATAAATAAATAAATAAATAAATAAATAAATAAATCGAAGACGATATCCAGCATCTTATGTAATATAATAAAAAGAAAATAAAGAGGTAAAAAAAAAAAAGAAAAAGGAAAAAACCACGAAGGATAATAAAATCGGTAGCTCTCGATGAGAGGAAGAAAAAAAAGAATGATAAAATAACACGAAAACAAACGAGGTCGTAGTTTTTAACCGAGATTAAGAAACGTTAAAGGTGACGACGCGTTGCAGGGGATGGCATACCCCGCCCGGGGGTGGGGGATGGGGGTTGGGGGTTGAATCGTGCGCATTCGTCGTTCGCGTGTCGGTCCCGACCGTTAGAAGCTACTCGGGACGTTCGTGCGTGCGTCCGTCTAGATAAGAAAAAACTAAATTGTGTGATAAGAAAGAGAAAAGAAAAAGGAAAAAAAAAAGTAATAAGGAAAAAAACAATAGCGGAACGAAAGAGAAGAAGAAGAGGAAGAAGAAGAAGAAGAAGAAGAGGAAGATGGGTGGGTGGGTGAGAAGAGAAGAAGAGCCTGGAAGCGGACGGGAAACTAATCGCAATTATCTCGCAATTGCAATGGCAATTGCGATTGTCGAATCGAGAAATTTATTTCGGATAAATCATAGAAAAAAAAAGAAAAAGAAGAAAAAAGAAAATAAAATATAAATAAATAAACGAATAACTCGAGCATAGCGTAAATGTTAATTTAGGATTATAAGATAACATTAATTATTATTATTATTATTATTATTATTATTATTATTATTATTATTATTATTATTATTATTATTATTATTATTATTAATAAACTATAATATCGTAGAATTATTAAATTATAGGATTATAAGATAAACGTTTATTATTATTATTACTACTATTATTTTTTTTGCGTATATAGGGTGATAGAGAAAGAGAAAGTGTGAGTGAGAGAGAGAGAGAAAGAGAGAGAGAGAGAGAGAGAGACAAATTACGTAAAATATTAAAGTAATTAATGAGAAGAATAATAAAAATAGAAGATAAAGAATAGAGGGATAAAAATAGAAAAGATAGAAATAGAGAGAGGGAGAGAGAGAGAGAGAGAAATAGAGAGAGACAGAGAGAGACAGAGAGAAGAAAGAAATTCATAAAAAAAAAATAAATAAATAAATAAATAAATAAATATATTAAAAAAAAAAAAAAAGACAAAAAAGAATATGTTCGAGGTAATTGATGAATGAAATATTAAAGATAAAGCTAAAGAGAAGAGCAAAGAGAGAAAAGAGAGAAAAGAGAGAGAGAGAGAGAGAGAGAGAAGAGATAGAAAGAGAATGCACTTCCTCATGCAGAGAGGTGCAACGATGCACTCTCGTTGCATCAAAGTGACCGCGTGCCGCATCGGCTCGCCATTTCTCAGAATGCTTTACGGGCACAGGCTCCTTCCTCTCTCTCTCTCTCTCTCTAGAAGAAGAAGACCCAGTCCACTTCATCTGCTGGATTTAGAATGAATTATCGGGGTATTAACGTAACGTAGCGCGCGTGGATAATGTGCTTCTAGACGATATACGAGATATCGTGTCCAGCTTCTCTCTCTCTCTCTCTCTCTCTCTCTCTTTCTGTCTCTAACTTTCTGGACTCCTCGCTGTTTCATTCTTTTTTCTTTACATTTTTATTTCTATATGTATGTCTGTCCCTCTCTCTCTCTCTCTCTCTCTCTCTCTCTCTCTCTCTCTCTCTCTCTCTCGTTCCCTATGTCTATCCTTATCTCGCTCTAGTAAGGATCTTTCCGCATGGTAGTCATTAAGATTTCTACGGGTACGATCGTGGTCAAAGAAATCGCTTGACAACGACTCTCTTGAATGCCTCCGAGAGAAATAAGAGAGAGAGAGAGAGAGAGAGAGAGAGAGAGAGAGAGAGAGAGAGAGAGAGAGAGAGAGAGAGATTGAAATTAAGGTAGTTTCTCACTCGGCGTGTCTCTTCTGACCTCACGTCTCATCGGCACGTTCTGGTCTTTCCAAGCAAAAGGCGTCTTTAGTAGGGATACGGCTCCTAATTTGTGAGAGAGTCGTCTTGATGAAAACTCAGAGACGAAATTACGACGACCGTAAGAGAGAGAGGGGGGGGGAGGGGAGGGAAGAGCAAGTTGAAAGGCATAGCCCTCTCTCTCTCTCTCTCTCTCTCTTACTCTCTTACTCTCTTACTCTCTTACTCTTTAAGTTTTCATCGAAGCGTCGTATTAAACGGAATGGTTATAATTAGTATCGAAATCCTAGTTTTAATCCTTGGAGAATACGTTACATTAGATATTTCATATATAGTTAACATGGGGTTTATTATACTTAGAGAAAGACGTCCGACCAATATCCTTCATTACTACTACTACTGATCGACTAAGTTTTACATATTTGTATCGTTAAAGCTCGTAAAGGAACGTTTAGAGGAGCTCGTTAACTTTACGCACGTACACGCGTACGTAAGAGTTTTATTTTTTAATTCTTTTCTTTGTTTTTTGTGTGTTTTTTATTATTATTACTATTATTATTATTATTATTATTATTATTATTATTATTATTATTATTATTATCGACGATTAAGATACAAGACGAAATGTTTCGTCGGGGATAAAGAAATTCTTTTTCTTTTAAATAAAGAAGATCTCGAATTGTTGGAGAGATCGATACGGTCTAGTAGTAGTAGTAGTAGTAGTAGTAGTAGAAGCACTACTTTTACGCATTATAAATGGAACATTAGAATCTAAGGATTTTGTAGAATTTTTCATAGAATTTCTCACGTAATTTCTTTTCTTTTCTTTTCTTATTTTCTTTTTTTTTTCTTTTTTCATTTTATTTACCATCCAACGGTATTGAAAGATGATCGTCGATAAGACACGATCATAAAAATTCATTTCGTTTCAAAAATACACACACACACACACACACACATATTTATTTATTTATTTAATAAGTTTGAGTCAGTACAAAGTTTACGAATTTAATTTTTGCACCATCGATATTAATTTCCGCGAGTTTGGAGTTTTGGAGTGCGCGTATGGAGAAGTAACAAAATTTACAAAAAAAAAAAATAAAAAAATAAAAAAAAGAAAAAATAAAATAAAATTAAAAATTGACAGAGAAAAGAAGAATAAGAAGAAGAAGAAAGAAGGGGGAAAGAACGAAAAATTGATTCGCTGATAGTCACGCGAAAATCACGACGAGGACGAAAGACAAAGCAAAGGGGGAGAGGGAGAGAGAGAGAGAGAGAGAGAGAGAGAGAGAGAGAGAGAGAGAGAGAGAGAGTTGAACAAAGAGGAGGACAAAGACAAAGGCAAAGACGTGCGAGGAAAGATTTATCGGCACGATCGAGAAATATCCAGAGGGTTGTCTACCGAGACAGAGACAGAGACAGAGACAGAGACAGAGACAGAGACAGAGACAGAGACAGAGAGAGAGAGAGAGAGAGATGGAGATAAGAATGGGACAGGCCTCTCGAGCTTAGAACCTAGCTGGTAACGCTTAAGTAAAAAAAAAAAAAAAAAAAAAAAAGAAAGAAAAAAAAGTGCAAGCTCGATGTCGCGTCTCGATTCACGTAGGCTCTTCTCCGAGTGAGAGAGGGACAGAGAGAGAGAGAGAGAGAGAGAGAGTGAGAGAGAGAGGGAGAGACTATCATAAATCGATTATACGCTCTTTGCCTTTCATCCTTCCCTCCTCCTCTTCTTTCTCCTCCTCATCCTCCTCCTCTTCTACTTCTACTTCTTCTTCGTCGTCGTCTTCATCTTCTTTCTTTCTTTATTTTTCCTCTTTATTTTCTCTCTCTCTCTCTCTCTCTCTCTCTTTCTTTTTTTTATGCGAGCTTAAGAACAAGATACGTGTTTGCTCGAGAAAAATACGTCCTCTCACTCGAGACTGCCATTCCTTGTTCCTTTACTTTCTCTCTCTCTCTCTTTATCTTTCTTTCTTTCTTTTTTTCGTTCGATGCACACATAATGAAAAAAAAAAAAAAAAAAAAAAAAAGAAAAGAAAAGAAACACCGTAAGAAGAAATAAAAACACAGACGATAAGAAAACAAAAATCGACCGCCAAGAGAAGTAAGCTTTCTCGCAAACATATCGATAACTCGTTAATGTACCTTCACGCTCGTAACTCGAACGTAATTCTCATGATTATACACACACACATATATATATATATATATATATATATATATATATATATATATATATATATATATATACAAAAGAATTAATGGATTCTCGTTTAAAGGAAAAAAAAAAAAAAAAGAAGAAGAGGAAAGAAAAAAGAAACAAAGAAACTTTTAGTAACAAACAATATTTTTGCTTACTGACCGAATTGGTTTATTATCCCTAATCCCCTTCTAATCGTGACCCCGTGGTAGCTGTAACAGATGAAATAAAAAAAGAACATAAATAAATAAAGAAATTAATAAAAGTAAAGGAGAAAACGTATTAATAAAATTTCTAAGATCAACCTGACGATGATATAACCCTCCTCTCTCTTCACCCTTCCCCCTCCGCCCCAACAATGTTCCAATAATATAATCAAACCTTGCGCTTCTTACATATAACGCTATAAAAGTTGTGTATAAGATTTGAATTACCTCGAAAATCGTGATTTCGATCTCC
>OU964976.1:3564073-3566573 GCA_918808275.2 Dolichovespula sylvestris
GGCCTTTTCAATTTAAAGCTCAGAGAGAAATAAATGTTGTGAAGGAGGAAACCAAGTGGACAGATGCGATCAACTTTTATCTCTAGATAAGAAGGAAGTGAAAATAAGAGAGAAAAAGAGTGAGAGTCCTTTGCTATCTTCTATTTAGGATAGTCGATAGTCTGTATATATATATATATATATATATATATATATATATACTTGAGTGAATTGGACCGATCGTAAAGCCGGCTTTATGCATCTTTACGGTGAACGTAAAAGCGGATTAAACAACAGAATATATATTTCTGTACCTGAGAGACTCTACCGGGTTCTATTCGGTTATAGGAACGCAAGTGTATCTTGTTTCGAACAATTTCACCATGAAAATTAGTCTCGATAATAGGGTTCAAAGATGAAAACGAACGTCATCGACGAACGGTTAAAACGGTCTTGTCTTTCGAGACGAACGTTGTCTCGTAAAAAAGGAAAACAAAATTAATAAAAATAATGATAAAGATAAAGATGAAGATGAAGATGAAGATAAAAAAAAAAAATAATGGATAAAGTTCGACATTCGTCGACGATGTTGTTCTTCTTTTTTTTTTTTTGTTTTGTTTCGTTTTGCAATTACAAAATTAATGGACGACCATAGGGAAAAGTTATCTAGAATTTCTTCTTTTCTTTTTCTTTTTTCTTTTTTCTTTTTCTATATAAAATTATATTATAGGAGGTGTTATATTAAACGTGATGATAGATACATTTGGAATAATGTTAATGCCTCATCACTGTCCCGTTTAGTATATATACTTTTATATATATATATATATATATATATATATACGTGTGTGTGTGTGATACATTTATTACGACGCATTATGGTGTACATAAAATATCTAACTTTTATTTTCGTACATATATATCACGATTTAGAAGAAATTCTGAACGTTCGAAGTAAAAGTACGAATCTCCTTGGAAGTTCATATTCATTGCATACCTTTTAGTAGTCCTTGGTAGTCACGTTGAAAGATAGAAAAGGAAGAAAAAGATAAAGGAGAAGAAGAAGAAGAGGAAGAGGAAGAGGAAAAAGAAGAATAAAAAGAGAGAAAGAGGGAAAAGAGCAACGCGTAAGTTTTTCCAGTAGAAAGAGAGAGAGAGAGAGAGAGAGAGAGAGAGAGATGATATAAACTCTGGTAAAAAGAAGAACGGGGAAAAAAAAATAAAGGAACGAGTGAATGGCCGTGCGTGCGATCCCTCGGAAATTATCCTCGTACTTTCTCCCTCGTCGAATAGGGTGGAATATCTTTCTGGTATATATATATATATATATATATATATATATATATATATATACACACGTACATGTATGTACATCCTGAAAGATAGTAGAGAGAATCTCGAATTAGACTTATTCGACTTCCGTATAAGGGTATAAAACGGTATGGTTAAAATGGTAAGAGAAAGCCATTCTGTTTTACCGACTCTAAAAATTCACCCTTTAAATGATATTTTTAAATAATTTCCTCCCTCGTCTTTCCTTTTCTGTTCTATTCCAAGTTAATAATAATAATTTAATATAATTTAATATAAATATTATTATTATTATTATTATTAATTATTGTTATTATTATTATTAACAATAATATATATATATATATATATATATATATATATATATATATACGTTAGAATTGATTCAAAGAAGAAAAAGAAGAAAAAGAAAGAAGAGAGATATGATAAAAAGGAGAAAAGCAAAAGCAAGAGAATAATCCCCAGAATAAATCTTGTTCGTTTCGTTTTTTTTTTTTTCTTATTTCTTTTTCTCCCCTTCTTCTATCTCTCTCTCTCTCTCTCTCTCTCTCTCTCTCTCTCTTTCTTTCTCTCTAGACGTGCGATCGATAGTATCGAGCCCTTCGAGCAGTAGAGATAATAATCGCAATTTAGGTGTAACGTCTCTCGATACAATCCAGATCGAGCTCTACCGAAAGAATAGATATTATTATAACAGGGAAAGAGAGAGAGAGAGAGAGAGAGAGAGAGAGAGAGAGAGATATTGTTAGAGAGAGAGAGAGAGAAAGGGTATATAACTCTAGATTTGCGTTTAGGTTTGAAGGGCCGATGGCATCTCACGGTTCGACAAGAAGAGATCTCTTACCAAGGGTAAATACCACTCGTTGAGATAAGAGAGAACCCGTCGTAAATTTTCTTTCACGAAGGAGGAAGGTCCTTTCTTTCTATATATATATATATATATATATATATATATATCTCTTTCTCTCTTTTTTTTTTTTTTTTTTTTTTTTTTTAGAGCACTCCAGTGGCACGTAGAATAGGGTAATGAGAAGTAGATAAGGGTTACCGCAACTAACGCGTTTCTCGATCTCGATTATTCACGTTGGAACGACGGGAAGGGATGAACTAAACGTTGAAAAATATTAAGGACGACCTGGAGAGGGCTTGGGGTGGGTCTGAGTGAGCGGGGGTGTAGGGGGAAGAGGGTGGGAATTAATTAAACAAATCT
>OU964976.1:3569073-3576573 GCA_918808275.2 Dolichovespula sylvestris
TATAAATGTATTATAAATATTATCCAAAGTAATTGTTGATAACACTATATTGATCTCGGTATTGTTTATTTTCTTCTCTTTTCTTTCTTTTTCTTTTTTTTTGAACAAACCATGGATCTTTTTCCTCCCATTTCGTTTTATTACACATACGTACATACACGCATACATAGATAAATACATACATACATTCATACATACACATACAGCCTTGGACAAAAGGAATAGCATGTGTTTGCTATCATTAAGCTCTCATAGATACAATCAGAGATCATCAAATTTAACGATTGGTATATAAATATTTGCTTTGTAGAAATATAATATTTATTATTGAAATGAAACTTTTATATATATATATATATATATACCTCTATCTCTTTGTCTCTACATTTTCTGAAGTAAGAAAAAGTGAAGTTCTTACCTCTCGCGTACTATTACGCAAGAAAATTAAGAGAAGAAAAGAGAAGAGAAGAAAAGAGAGGAGAGGAGAGGAGAGGAGGGTCGGAAGAAGTAAAAAAGGCGGTCGTCTTGGCGCCTACGTGATTCGAATATAACGTGGGGTATACTACAACGACGACGATGATGACGACGACGACTAGTCCGAGGAGTTTCTCACTTTAAAAAAGACGACACGTCTTTTTTACTTCTCTCTCTCTCTCTCTCTCTCTCTCTCTTTCTCTGTTGGATCTGCGAGAGGACGCATATGCCTCGGCGATTCGTAATCGAGCTCGCAAAGCAGATGGAAATGTCGGGTGAGCTCGAAAAAAGGTGAGAAACGAGGAGAAACTTAACGAGGAATGAGAAAGATAGAAGGATGGAAAGAAAGAAAGAAAGAAAGAAAGAAAGAAAGAAAAGGATAAAAAAGAGAGAGAGAGAGAGAGAGAGAGAGAGATGTCATCGGACGGATGTTGCGCATAC
The DNA here is from genome assembly GCA_918808275.2 of Dolichovespula sylvestris. Classification (NCBI taxonomy): domain Eukaryota; kingdom Metazoa; phylum Arthropoda; class Insecta; order Hymenoptera; family Vespidae; genus Dolichovespula; species Dolichovespula sylvestris. The sequence continues at coordinate 3,569,989 of OU964976.1, forward strand.
ATTTATATCAATCTCCTTTTTCAATTCGAACAACGAAAACGATATTCTAACGATTGAAAAAAAAAATAAAAAAAAAAAAAAAAGAAAAGGAACAATTTTCGAAACGTCGCATTTACGTGCATCTTTATATGTATTACGTGCAACTTCATATATATATATATATATATATTATTATTATTATTAATATTATTATTAGATCGTAGAGGATGAAATTTTTAATCGAAAATAAAAAGTCGATTGGGCATTATTAACTACAAATTTCCTCCTCGACGATTTAATAAAAATAACGTTTATCTTTCCTTCCTTCTTTCTTTTTGCTTTTTTAACACCCATAAAAATTTACGACAAAATAAATAAATAAATAAATAAATAAATAAATAAATAAGATGTACGATCGCGATACGTCCATTAAATCTCGCAGGATATAATTATCAATGAACGAACGTGATTCGTATTCTTCCAAGCCACCCCACCCCAACCACCGCTCTCTTTTTTTCTTTTTCCTTTTGCAAACTCGAAATCGTCATGAGTTGAGAATGAGAGAGAGAGAGAGAGAGAGAGAGAGAGAGAGAGAGAGTGAGAAGAGAGAATGAGAAAAATTCAAGCGCAATTATATCGTCGATCGAGGTAAACGGAATCGTAATTGCGTCGGTCTTGTTTCTTCCATAACAATATGGGGAAAGATCAAAAATGAAAATTATACTTTTATTTGAAAGGAAAAATAAGAGAAAAGAAAGAAATAAAGAAAGAAAGGAGTTCTGGTCAATTATTCTTGAAGGGATAAAACTATCAAAAAGATTCGACGTTTATGGCGCGTCTAAGACACCGCAAAGATAAAAGAAAAAAAGAAGTAGAGGAAGAAAAAAAAAAAAAAAAAAGAAAAAAAACTCGGTAGACGAGAAGAGAGACGACACGGAGAGGAGGATTGTAAAATAAAATGGACCTCTCCTCTCTACGGTGTTATGGGTTACGATTATGTTTCCTCCTCGAAAAGCATTATCTCGAGTAAACTGTTCCTCTCACTCTCTCTCCCTCTCTCTCTCTCTCTCTCTCTCTTTGGCTTTCTCTCTTATTCTGGATACCAAGTTACAGGGTACACCTTGGCATTTACGAAGGATAACGCCAACTACGAGATAGCTTTGCATTAGTTCGCCTTCGCCACGTTCAAATTTATCATCCACGTAATCTAGATACAACGTAAAATTTATTGAACGAAAAAGAAAAGAAAGGAAATAAAAAAGAAAGAAAAAAAAAAATAAATAAACAAAAAATATCTTCCTTTAAAATATATCCTCCTCCTCATCCTCCTCATCCACCACCGCCGCCGCCGGAATCCACGATTTTTAAATAATTCATACAAACCGCGATCGTTCGTTTCTTTTTTTTTTTTTTTCTATCTTTCTTTCTTTCATTCTTTCCTTTCGACTCCATCGAACAATGTTATATCTCTGTTCGGTTAATCAAAATTTATTCGTCGAGTAAACGCAAACGTTTTCTTCTTCTCGATCAAATAAACGAACGTAGAGTATACCTTAATGATTATCACAGTTATTTTTATTTCGATTCCGTACAGCTCGACGAATGGTAAAATTTTGCGATATGTTTGGGGAGAAAATGAAAGAAAAGAGAAAACGAGGAAAGAATATATATATATATATATATATATATATATATATATATATAAATCTTTGAACGAATAATCAGATAAGGAAAGAAAGGTAATGCGGTAACGAGGACCAAACCACAACCTCATAGAATTTTCCATGAGATATCGAGAACACGTATTCCCTACGATGGTATTCCCTTAGAACTGAGATCCGAGGTATCGAAAAACCCTACCAAGGTCAAAGAGCTTAATGAACCATCCTTTGGTCCAGTGATCGTGATCGTACTACCAAATTCATCAGTCACGTTCTATGCTATGCGAAACTCGTAAGGGAAAAAAATATATATATATAAAAAAAAGAAAGAAGGAAGGAAAGAAAAATGAAGAGAAACGAGAAAAAAAAAGAAAAGAAAAAATTAGAAAACTAAAACCCTCACGTAATACGTAATTAAAAAAGTTTGATTATTAGAGTTACTTTTTTTTTGCGATTAACGAAAGAGAGATATAGAGAGAGAGAGAGAGAGAGAGAGAGAGAGAGAGAGAGAGAGAGAGAGAGAGAGAGAGAGAGAAATAATAAAAAACTGAAAAGAAAAAAGTGATATATTTCACGCAACGATTTATCTCAAATAAATTCAAATGATTCGCTCGAAAATTTCGCGTTAATTACAAACGAACGTATATCAATTGCGAGATACAATTAATTTATTTTAACAAATAAATAAAATAAAATAAAATAAAATAAAATAAAATAAAATAAAAATAAAAAGGTAAAAAATGGAAAAAAAAGAAACAGTTTTTCTTTTTTTTTTTTTTTTTTATTTTGCTCACCCGACGACGACGAAGACGACGACAGGGACGACAACGACGACGACCGGTAAATGAGCACCCTTCAAACTTTCCTAAAGTAAAACGAAAATCACGAATAACAAATTTGACAATCGATCTTTCCTTTCTTTATTTTGGTCTTGTTTTGTTTTTTGGTGTTTTAGTATTTATCTTTCTTTCTTTTTTTTTTTTTTTAATCTATTCTCCCGAATTCCTAATAATGATCTTTCGTCGACCTGCGTTAGAAACCGATAATGCGCGTTGAATTTTTATTTTTTACAATTAGAATTTTTAGAAATTGTATTTATTTATTTATTTTTATTTTTTTTATTTTTCGGAGTATTAGAATCTTAGAATTTTGTCCTTTGTAACATTCGATAAAAATTAATACGATCAACAGATATATGATAATAATAATAATAATTATTATTATTTGTTCGAAAAATTTTGTTTCCCCCTTAATAGAAATAAGTATAATAAGCTCCTATCCGATTTATTTCGATAACTTCGAAACTCCTGTTAGTATTATTCAAACTTAGCGAAGCGTAACTTTGTTTTTTTTTTTTTTCTTTATTTCTTTCTTCTCTTTCTCTCTATCTCTCTCTTTATCTCTGTCTCTCTTTTACGATAGATAATCTTTTGTCTAGAAGAATGAAAGACAAGGAAAGATGAGAGAGAGAGAGAGAGAGAGAGAGAGAGAGAGAGGAAGATAGTCGAGAAGTTCCAAGTGGCTATCGAGACTTTTATACTGATTTCCTTGAAAGTTTTCAATGAAATACGTGAAACTCCTCGTTTGATTGAGCTTATCATTTATTTTTTCTTCCTTTCTTCCTTCCCTCATTTCCTCCTTTATTTATTTCTTTCTTCCCTTCTTTCGCATTCAATCGTAAATCGATTGCGAAAATAACTTTCGACCGACCCAACTGAGCATTGACTATATAGCGTTAAAAATTAATTTAACAAAAAAAAAAAGAAAAAACGAAAGAAAAGTTATTCGAATAAATATTATAAATCAAATGTATTTTTAATGAGTCATTTTTTGGAAGAGGAAAAAGAAAAAAAAGAGAAAAAGAAAGAACAAAAAATTAATAACGCCGTGATCGGAGTCTTGTGCGATACAAACAAAAATATATTGTTTTTCTACGATCTCTCCTATGATCAAAAAAAAAAAAAAAAGAAAAAAAAAGATAAAAACAAAGAAGAAAAATTCAAAAGTTTCAAAAAATATAATCGGGTAACAATGTTTTCGAGAAAGTGAGTTATGAATTAAATGACGCGACGACATTGAACGGAATGATAAAAATCTCGATAAAGGGAGACACAAGGGTTTGTGATCTTTTTAAGGACTCTTAAAGGCGAGAGGAAAGAAAACAAGGAGAGAGAGAGAGAGAGAGAGAGAGAGAGAGAAAGCTAAAGAGAAAAAAGAAAAGAAAGGAAAGAAACTACACGAAGTGCAGACCAAAACTGTCTTTTTACGAGCCTTGAATCCAGGCCAACGAGATTTTAGGCGGGCAGTTAAACCGATCGTTCTATGATCGCGTTTAAAACTTATACATAGAGCAAGACACACACACACACGCGCGCGCGCGCGCGCGCGTGCACACACCCCCTCTTGTTTTTCACTTTATTTAAAAACTTAATCGTCTTACGGTTTATTCGAAGAAAATTAACAATGAAAATTCATGTCGACATTAACCGAGTGTATTTGCGAATATTCGTTTATTTTTATTTTATTTCATTTATTTATTTATTTATTTATTTATTTATTTATATGTTTATCTTTTATTTATTCCGACTTTTACTTTACTTCGTATCGAATGAAATTCTGGGAAGATTCTCTGGTGATTTTTTCTCTTCTCCTTTCTTTTTTTTTTTTTTTTTTTTTTTTTTTTTAAATAAATTTCCACAAAGAATATTTCGACGAGAGAGAGAGAGAGAGAAGAAAAAAGAAAAACATGGAGAAGAAGCTCGTTCCACTGAAACGTCCTTCCTACCATCTTCCCGGTAATATGAATTTTAATATTCCCGCAATATTGCAGAAAGTGGGAGAGAAATTTTTTATCGCAACTTCCTTCCTCGTTGACCTTAACAAAAAGAAAAAAAAAGAAAAAAAAAAAAAAAGAAAAGAAAAGAAAGAAAAAAAAAAGAAGAAAAGCTCTTTTTGCGGCGACATCCTACGAAATTTTCTGCTCTTTTTCCATCAAGGAGATAGAAGGAAGAAAGAAAGAGAGAAAGGAAAAGAAAAACATGGAAAGAAGGAGGAAGACGAAGACCAAAAAAAGAATAAAAAAAATTAGAGCAAGTGGATAATATAAAAAAAAAAAAAAAAGAAGTGAACGAGTGACTTTAAGGGGAAAAATACAAAAAAAAAAAAAAAAAGAAAAAGAAGAAGAATAAGATAAAGAAAATACAGAAACAACAAATTGCTCGACGTATCGTTGAAAAGATTGTATCGTGTTAGAAATAATAGAGATAATTATCATATAAAGATAATCGTGAAAATCGACGAAATAATAATTTGACAAATCTATATGGAATTGTATCTCTAAATCGTTCGGCGATTTATATTTATTCAATTCATTCATTCATTCATTCATTTATTTATTTATTTATTTATTTATTTATGAATATTGAATAGAATTTATATATGTATATTTTAATAGATATTATATATATATATATATATATAAATATATGTATGTATTTTTTTTATCTTTTTTTTCGAGCGTCCGGAAACGTACTTAAAAAAGAAAAAACAGAAAGAGAAAGAGAGAGAGAGAGAGAGAGAAGAGGAAGCTAAAGTTTGAAACAGATCGGAATAGAAGAAACTTGCCTTCTCGATAGAAAGAGAAACGAGAACGAGAGAGCCAACAACGGCGCCAAGGATATTTATACCCTTGGCGACCTTTGACGGCCACGTCGACGTCGACGTCGAGAACGACGATGCTCAATGAAAATCTCTCTCGTGCCGTCACTCAGAAGAAAGTGAGAAAGAAAGAGAGAGGCAGATATATATATATATATATATATATATATATATATATATATATATATATAGAGTGAGAGAGAGAAAGAGAGTCATCGAGTGACGACTAATCGAATTTGTACGATCGATGTCCATTTTCATAATTTTTTTTTTATTTTTTCGTTCCGAAGAATAACCTTGTTTATTATCAAAAGTTTCGTCGACATATTCGATTAAAATATTTTCATATATATATATATATGTGTATGTATGTATACGTATCGCTATAATCAATTAATGATAAAATCGATAGAATCAATCGTAGATTTGTAAATTTAAAAAGTACGATGATTATCTGATATATCAAATTATTTCTTTTTTTTTTTTTTTGTTCCCTTAAACGCACGTCTCAAATTATTCGTGTTCGTATTCTCGCGCGTGTATCCCGTCTAATTTATTTATAATTGTATAATTATATGCATAATTATAAATAAATAAATATGTACATGTAATCGCAGATATTTGGTATTTAACTTGACATGAATTAAATTAAATTAAATTGATTTTGATTAAATTTGATTAGATTAAATTGAATCGAACAAAAAAAAAAAAAAAAAAAAAAAAAAGAAAAGAATAATTGGTTACATATGCTTGGGTTTTGATTTCTTTTTCCCCGCCTTGCGAACAAAAAAGAAATAAAAAAAAGAGAGAGAGAGAGAGAGAGTGAGAGAGAAATATATTCGTCAAACAAAAAAAGAAAGAAACAAAAAAATAAAAACAAAATAAAAAATAAAATAAAATGAAGAGCGGGTCAACAAAAAAAAAAAGAAAAAAAGAAAAAAATAATTTTCGTAAGAATTTTTTTAGCCGGTCGCGATTAGACGGGGGGTGGGAGTGGGGGTGAGGGGGTGGGCGTGGAAGAGGATACCTATTCGTTTTCTTGTCTTCTTAAGGGGGTAAATGACGCGTCGTTAAGGGCTAACGAGGGAAAGATGGCGACTCCGTAGTAGTACGTAGGACACAACGACGAGATTGCGTGCTTCGTTGGCAAAAGTCTTGGTGCTTAATTGAAACTGCCGACTAAGCGAAAGCTCTTTTACTTTCGGTAAGCGTGACTTAGACCACGCACGACTTCCGCTACTTTACCCTCCTCCTCCTCCTCCTCCTCCTCCTACTCCTACTCCTCCTC
>OU964976.1:3581573-3584073 GCA_918808275.2 Dolichovespula sylvestris
AAGATGTTCGTCATCGTCAATGTTTTATAATCGTAGGCGAACGTAAAAGTAATTAATTAATACGATAAAATAAATGTCTTTCCTATATAACCTGCATATCATCATCATCATCATCATCGTCGATATGTCGTCTATTTTATATGTATAAAAATAATTGCGAGTACTCTTAAACGTAATAATCTCGAATGGCCGGGTTAGTTTTCTTGAAACGAAAAATATATTTCAACACACACAAACGCGCACATATACACAGGGTGTCCGCCACCAAAAAAAAAATTGTATAACAATGTTTAACGGGTCGTAACTTTTCGATTGTTCTCCTTTCTTTCTTTTTCGTTACTCTTTTTTTATTGTTTTTTTCTTTTTTTTTTTCAGAACGATTATACGCGAACAAAAGCTGAAGTTATAATCATTCGAGCTCTATATAAATATTTTTTGTTGCGAAAACCTCAATATATAAATATTTTTAATTGTTATTATATAAATGTATATACGTAATATATAATATATTTAATTTTGTACGAGAACATCGTAAAACCGTGAGAGAACGGAGATGGGGCTCGCGTTCGTCGTCTCGGTACATATCGATTTTCTGTTTTAGGAGCCCTCCCGTTTCCCCCTCTCTCTCTCTCTTCCTCCCTCCAACAAATGGGAGGAAGGGAGCTCGAAGGGATAGGACGTTAAGCCTTCGTTATTATGAATCTTTACTTACGGTCTACCAACCGTACCTCTTCTCTCGATTTTCTAACGTCGTATTGGGTAATAACAAAGTTTATACCGCCTCGAAAATTATACATAAAATTATACATTCTTATCTCTTTCTTTTACTCCTTTGAAATCGTTAATCCTTCAAATATCCTCACGATCGATGCTATAGTAATTAATCCAAATTATTTTTATCCTTTTTTTTTTTTTCCTTCCTTCGTTTTTCTTTTTCCTTTAGATTTCAATCGGAACGATAAAAAATTTCGCGACGCGTCAAATTCAAAATGCCGTATAGTTGCAAACAATTTCTTAATCGACGCGATCGAATTAAAAAATTTTCGAAATGTACGCATCCTCTTCCCCTCCCCCCCTCCCCGCCCCTCTCTCTCGCCCTTATCTTCCTTCCTTCTTTCTCGTGAAAATTTGTCAAGTTATTATTAAATTCACTTTTAATCGACGATTAATCCGAGCTCGCAACTTCTTTCTTCGTTCTTTTGAATTCGCGCGTAAAAAAAAAAAAAAAAAAGAAGAATAAATTCTAGCAAAACGCAAGTAATTCTTCGTCCCTTAAAGGATTTGAGAGAGAGGGAGAGAGAGAGAGAGAGAGAGAGATAGAGATAGAGAGGATTTAAAGAGAGTGGAATATCATCGTGAATATTTTGCACGTATATTTCGAGTCCTATCGGCGGGCGTTAAGGTCGAATATCCTCGGAGAAGCAAATACGACGCGAAAATCAAATATCTTGGTGCTATCAGGTACGCTAACGTGCCACATAAGTCGATCCCGGTCGTTTAAAAAACTTCATCCTCGATGATTCCTTCCTTCCGTTCATCCACAAATTTATCGATTCTCCCGCTTCAACGGCTTACTCGCTCGGATATCCATTCCACGCGTGGAAAAATCGTTCCTCACTCTATCCTGAATTTTTCGATTTCACTTACCAGCCCCTCCGCAACCCCCACCACCTCCGCCACCACCGATACCGCTCATAATCCGCATGATTAATAATATCCACGAGATAATCGTAGGATGGATTGTATATAAATTTACGAACAATTGTTCGCCGAAATTATTTGTAAATTATGTGCGTATAAAAGAAAAAAAAAAAAGAAAAAGAAAGAGGAAATGAAGAAACGATTAATAATATTTACAAAATATTTTATGGGGGATTATAAATTTACGAGCGTTCGTTCATCGAGATTATTGTTATATTATATGTGTATAAAAATAAAATGGAAAAAATGAACGTGAAGTTAACTTTTCTTTTCTTTTCTTCCGTATCTGCTTCTTAGAAAAAGAAAAGAATTAAAAAAAAAAAAATATATATATATATATTAAAATAGAAAATTGACTATTTTAATAAAAAAAAAAAAAAAAAAAAAAGGAAGAAAGAAAATATACGATCACCGAACGCGACGATATTAAAAAATGAGAAAGACAAAAAAAAATGATTTAAGTGAATAAACAATAATTAACGGTACGTCGTCGGTAATAACTTAATCGGATTTGTAACGATTCCCCTGTCGCGAATGGGCTCCATAGAAAAAAAAAAAAAAAAAAAGTATATATGGTTTTCCATTAAGGAAAATGGATAGAAAATTTCATCGATTACGCGATCGACGTTGGTATTTTAAACTAGTCTATTCGTTCGCTATTTGTTGACATTGATAAGAGATTTAATGTAGTACTCTCTCTCTCTCTCTCTCTCCCCCTTTCTGTCTGACATTCTCAGACTTTCGTTTTTACTCCCCACATAAAAAAAAAAAAAAAAAAAAAAGGAAAGAACAGAAAAAA
>OU964976.1:3589073-3601573 GCA_918808275.2 Dolichovespula sylvestris
TCTCGAAAAAATGCGGATTTTTCGGATTGGGTATCTCCTTCTCTTTTGTTATTTTTTTAATCTCTTTTCTTTTCCTTCTTCTTCTTCTTCTTCTTCTTTTTTTCCCTTTCAGAAAATTAACGAGATAAATTTTCAAGGGCAATTTCAAGTAATATGACGTCCCACGTCGTATAAATAATTTAATTGCCCCGTTACGTTTCTGGCGCTCGTTTCGTCAAGAAGGAGTCGAGAGGTGTCAGACGAAGAGAAAAAAAGAAAAAAGAAAAAAGAAAAAAGAAAAAAGAAAAAAGGAGGAAGAAGAAGTTATAAAAATTAATTATGACTATATTAATTATTCGCGCCTTTCGTTTAGGATAATCAAATAAAATTCGAGAATCAACGTCCCTGTCTTGTTCGTTTCTTTTTCCTTTCTTTCTTTTTATTATATATATATATATATTTTTTTTTTTTCTTTTTTTCATTCCTTTCATGTTCGTTCTCTTAACTCTTATATTTACTCGTTCAAATTTATTTATCCGTCGACATCCATTAATCCCGTATAAAAAAGTAATCCAGATTATTTCGCGTTAAAATTACGTTGAATTTACGAATTGTTTCGCGATAGGAATAATTTCGGATGATTTAGAAACACTCATACCCGCACTCTCTCTCTCTCTCTCTGTGTGTGTGTGTTTCAATCTGATTTAACCGAAAACGTGTTAGGATTGTGTACAAGCTCAGAATGGTTAACACGACGTCGTCAAATTTATCGCAAATGGCTTACTGCAAAGCGTGAGTGGAGTGAGTTAGTGGAGTGAGTAAGTAAGTACCTGTATGTACTATATCTCGGTTGGAATTTCAATAATTAAGTGAAACTCGAGAGAAACGAAGGGCATAATAATATCTCCCATTATATTACGCTTTCCCCACTTCATCCCCCTCCATCACCATCACCACCAAACCACTCTCTCTCTCTCTCTCTCTCTCTCTCTTTCTCTCTCTGTCTCTCCTTCTCTTGGAGAATCAGTTGCCGAGGTATATCTATCGACCTTGATGAGAGAGAGAGAGAGAGAGAGAGAGAGAGAGATAGAGAAACGTTTTCGACTGATACACACGCCGTCACACTTCCTACGAGAGATATACCCGTTTAGAATACAAATCGTTCGTTCGACAATAGGCTAACGTGCATTTAGGCTAACTAACGATTCAGCTCTCATTCATAGAATCTCATTTAAATTTCGTTATGCGCGCCTTGAAATGGAGAGGAGGAGAAGGACGAGGAAGAAGAGGAGGAGGAGAAGGAGGAGGAGGAGGAGGAGGAGGAGGAGGGATAAGAAATTATACAGATTCAACGTTGCGTACAATGAAGGACGATTAATCCTTTCCTTTTTGTCTCCTTGCTTGATATTAAAACGAACCAAAATTTGTCTCTACCAGGATCTTATTAAATTTACGTGTTCGAAGGATTATTGTCGTTAAAAAAAAAAAAAAAAAAAGAAAAGAAAAAAAAAGTGAGAATAAAGAACGAAGAGAAAAGAAAAACAACGACGTCGTCGAGATTCTCGCGAGAGAGAGAGAAAAAGAGAGTGAGAGATAGAGAGAGAGAGAGAGAGAGAGAGAGGGAGGGAGGGAGAGAGATAAAAAAAGAAAAAATAGAATCGATGCGAATGAACGTAATCGTCAATAGGATTTCGAGATCGACCTCGGCAAGGTCGCAACGAAACGATTGAACGTGCGAGTTCGATCGATGGACGGGAAAGAATGTTGCGTGTCCCTCCTCCTCCACCTCCACCTCCTTCACCACCATCTCAACCTCCTCCTCCTTTCCTCACCCTTCTTCTTCTTCTTCCTCTTCTATCCCCTGATCGGTCGTTTGGCCATTGGCCAAGGACAAGCTCGCGCTTCGCTCTAGGTTGCTCAACTTCGAACTAACCAAAGCCAACGCGCGCGCGCGAGATTGACGGGTTAACTATTTAGTTTTGTATACATTATTTCTCAACTTCCAACTAATAAATAAAGTTTGCGAACGTGTACGTACGTAACGTACACGTAACAACGACGGACACGTAACGATACGTTATACATGTACGCTTTTCTCTTTCTCTATCTCTCTCTATCTATCTATCTATCTATCTCTCTTTCGCTCTTTACGAAGACGACGATGACGATTACGTGACAATGACCACCGCTTGTACGTGGATCACGATTAACGCTCGATTACGCGATTTAAGTTTATGTTCGATTCGATTCACGTAGACACAAAACGCGTAAGGGACCGCGACCGACCGACCGACCGACCGACCGAAGAAGAAGAAGACGCATTATGCGCATGGCATTGCTCCTCCTTTTATTCCTTCTCTCTTTTCTTTTTTTTTTTTTTTTTTTTTCACGATCGATCGATCGAGGAGTATATAAACCGAGCTCGATCCCAACTCGAACCATCAATCGATCGATCCTCGGCCACAACGAGCTTTCCAGTAGTTGTTATCAATCAATCCGAACGGTCAATCCCCATTTCAATCTCAACCATGAAGTGCTTCGTCGTGAGTATATTTTAAATTTGTTTTTTTTTTTGTTCTATTCGACGATCGGTACTATTGGTGATAAGGAAATGAAAAGAAAAGAAAAGAAAAAAATAAGACGCGATCGTCGCGAATCACTTAAACCAATACTCATTCGTTTCTTTTTACTTTTCTGATCTTTTTGTTATTATCGTTATCATTATTATTATTATTATTATTATTATTATTATTTTTATTATTATTATTATTATTATTTCGAATTTTGCCCTCTCGTTTCTTTCGAGCCAAATTTTCTTTTTATTTTTGATATATATATATTAAAAAAATATATCAGAAAAAGGAAAAGAAGAGAAAAGAAAATATTAAATACAAAAGAGTTAAATTTAAAAGAGAATATTATCATTCAAATTTGTCACAATTATTCGATCCACATATATATATATATATATATATATATATAACAAATTTAAGATCAAATTATTATTTATTCTTCATAAATTAAGAAGCAAAAGGGAGCCAACAACGAACAAAAATAGAAAATAAAAAAGAAAAAGAAACGATCGATAATCGTTCAAACGCTTCTTCTTCACGTTAAAAAAATAAATAAATAAATAAATACATAAATAAATAAATAATAGCATTATCGAGATTGGAAGATGAAGAAGAAGAAGCCTCATATACGCAAGCACACGCGATAGATAACTTTTATCGTAAAAAAAAAGAAAAAAAGACAAAAAAAAAAGAAAAATAATTAAATAAACAAATAATCATATTGATTTTTATTCTTTTGTTTGTTTCGTTAATTATCATTTAGGCAATCGTTCTGTTAGCCATGATCGCAATGGCCATAGCCGAAACGAAACCTGCCGATGTTGATTCGATCGAGCCGTCTTCTAACGCAGCGAACCCGATAGAATCCGAAGGTGCAAGGAACAAACGAGGATTATTGGTTGGCGCCGCTGCATACACTGCACCGATCGCATACACTGCACCGGTGGCGTACACCTCGGCAGCTTACGCCGCCTACCCCTACGCATACAGGGCTGCATATACCGGCTACCCTTATTATGCGGCTGCCGCTTACAGCGCGCCCTACATCGTGGCCTAAATAAAACGACGAACCCCTAACGACGAGCTTTTACAACCATAACGACGCGCGCCAACCAGAACGAATGCAGTTAGTGTTATTTTTTCTCTCTTTTCTTTTTTTTTTTTTTTTTGCGTGTTCCTCTACACTTAAAGATCTTTTCTTTATTCTTTGATTTTTCGTTCGTTCGTTTCTCTCTTTTTTTAAATTGTGCAAAATATATTCGTACACTCGCTCATGTCAAAGGGAATATCTATTTGGAATACGTGTATATATACTCACGCATATAAGAACGTATATATATATATATGTATTTAAAGGAAAAAAAAAAAAAAAATATCGCACGTACGATGAAAGAGCTTTTTTTCCCTCTCTTTCTCTCTCTCAGTAAGCTCTTCATCCTTTGTTCGTAGTATACTTCTTTATTTTCATCTTCTTCTTTTTTTAATTTTCTGCTTTCTCTCGGAATTTTATCTTCTTCTTTTTTTTTTTTTTTTTTTCCTTTTCTTTTTATTGTTCAGCCCGAACGGAGGATATAATATAACGTGGAAATAGTTCACTAGAGATAATAATAAGTAATATTAGGTAGAGACATTTGTGTTTGTTTGTTTGTTCGTTCGTTCGTTTTTTTTTCTTGTTCTTGTTTTCTTTCCTCCATTCTTTTTTTTTTTTTTTATTTCTCTTTCTTGACGACACGCTGACAAATATATCCTCCATTCGTTGCTATCACTCTCCTTCACAATTGGCCCATATAAAATTGTATAAATGTATTAACGTACGATGTTATTATTTGGGAGAACGAGAAAAGAGTATATTTAAGATGTATTTAATAAACCGTCTGTTAAAGATCTTAAATATTATTGTAAACAATGTTTAATCAATGCTAATAAATATTATATTGTATATGCATAATAACAAATACCGATGTTCTCTCTCTCTCTCTCTCTCTCTCTCTCTCTCTCTCTCTCTCTCTCTCTCTATCTTTCGTTCTTTTCTTACAACGTTAAGAGAAATTTATTTTCGTTTAAAATTCTTTTTCTTTTTTTTTCTTTCTTACCACAGAAAACCAATTCTATTTCGATTCTCTTTTCCTCCGTCCAATTTTGTTCCCTCTCCCCCATTTTTCATTCGAACAAGAACGATAAAATAATTATCGAAATAATTTCGTAAATATTCGTTTCGTTCGTACGTACAGGGGGGTTTGAGTTGAAACGACGACGACGACATCGTAAGTGTGCTTAATTGTAAATTTCATTAAAATGAAAAATCTCGATCGGTTCGTCGATCTATCTATCGATCGATCGATCCTAAACCGCATTCCGCGCTTATAGGAAATGGCACGAGAAAAATTGCATTCCATGTTCCCTGAAGAGAAATGCAATGCTTTTTCTCGCAATATACTTTGCTCGTTCGAAATAAATCGAAAAATATTTCTCGAACGTCGTCGACAAGTTTCATTGACAAAGAAATAGAAAGAGAGAGAGAGAGAGCTTTTATTTTTCAAGATTAAACCAATATGAACAAAGGTTCCTCTTTAAAAATTTATTGGAACAATAATAGTATTGCAAGGCACACACACTTATATACATATATATATATATATATACACGCACGCATACATATATACCGTCGTACATAACGTTTCCATCGGTCTCCAAACTTTATTTCTTCTATTCTTTTTTTTTTATCTTTTCTTGCTTCGATTTTTTTCTCTTCCTCTCGTCTTTTCCCTTCCTTTTTTCTTTTTATTTTTTTATTTTTCTTTTTTTGTAAAAATAAATTCCACTCCGCCAAAGTGTACAAAATACAACGGACCCCGTGCCAATGTGTTTTCTTGTTCTTGTTTTTTTTTTTTTTCTTTTTATACAGCCAATAAAAAACGACTCTTGGCCGGAATGTTTTATATCGAACTTTCCTTCGCGATCAAAAAAAAAAAAAAAAAAAAAAAAAGAAAAACATAAGAGACAGAGAGAGAGAGAGATTTATAGATATAGAGATAGAGAGAGAGAGAGAGAGAGAGAGAGAGGGAGAGGGAGAGCGAGGAGAAAAAAAATAAAAATTTACATGCAATAGGTTGGTAGATAGGTAGGTAACATTCGGAAAGAGGGATGGTAAAGCACACAGCGATTCAAAGCAGACCGAGTGTGGTAAAAACTTTTAATTGCCCGTTTTAATTGCTGCGCCGCCTGAATGTCCCCCACAAATGGTAATTAAACCGCGTTAGGAATACGTCCGATGTCGGATTTTAATTATACAATATTTCAATATTATTTTCCGCCCGTTATCGTATTTATAAGAAATAAATCAATTTATAAATAAATAAATAAATAATAAAATAAATTAACAATCGTTACTTTCTTCGATATTTTCTCTCTCATTCTCTCTCTCTCTCTCTCTCTCTCTCTCTCTCTATCTATCTATCTATCTCTTCCTATCTCGAATATTTTTGTTAATACAAAATTTAATTTAAAAAAAAAAAAAAAAAAAAAATATTTCGAAGGAAACAAAACTCACGCGAACGATTTTATTAATGATTTTTTAATAATTTTTTTTTTCTTTTATTAATTTATTTATTGTTTTAATAAAATAATTGAGAAGGAGAAACTCGCGCGAGAGATTTCATAAATATTTTTTTCTTTTTCTTTTTTTTTTTTTTTTTTTTTTTTGTAATAAATACAATTCCTCCTGAATAAAACAATCACGAAGGAGACAAAACTCGCGCGCGCGAACGATTTCACTTGCAATTTCCTTTTTTTTTTTTCTTTTTCGTTTCTTCTTTTTCTCGCGAAAAACGAAGGAGAGAGAGAAAAAAAAAAAAAAAGAAAACGATTCTCACCGTCGTCTTCGACGTCGTCGTAGTTTGCGTCGAGAGTAAGATTTTCCTCCTCCTCCTCCTCCTCCTCCTCCTTTTTCTTTTCTTTTCTTTATCTTTTTACTCATTTCTTTGTTTCTTTCTTTCCTCTCTTCCTCGGCGATGATCGTCATTTTCCTTTAGTACGGTTTATTTTCGAGGATAGGCCAAACAACCGCAGAGACAATCGATGAGGTAAAACGAACGGGCGACGCTTACCGAATGGGCGCGCGTAATCTTAGGATTTGAAGCCGCAAACACTTGCGGTTACCGAACCGAAACGAGCCGTGAATACAAATGGGTTTTAGAGTCCCAAACGCGTTTGTTTAAGAGAAAGAGAGAGAGAGAGAGAGAGCATCGTGTTTACGAACTCCTGCTTTATAGTTCCTTCGAAACTTCGATAATCACTGATAAACTGTCGTCTCTCCTAGTTTGTTAACCTTCCTACCTAAAATATTTTTTATTCTTTATTTATTTATTTATCTTTCAAAAAAAAAAAAAAAAAGTAATATATATATATATATACATATATTTATATATACATATACGTTCGTGTGTATCAGAGAGAGATAGATAGATAGATAGATAGATAGATGGACAAAGAGAGAGAGAGAGAGAGAGAGAGAGAGAGAGTGAAATAAAAATTAAGAGAGTGTTGATATCGAACGATACATCTCTATCATAGTGGGAGTAAAAAAAGAAAGAAAAGAAAAGATAAAGAGGAAGAAAGAAGAGGAAAGGAAAGAAAAGAAATTAAAATAAAATGAAATGAAATAAAATAAAAGTAAAGAAAAAGAGTTGAATTCTTGTGAGACAGAGATTGCATACTAACAACGATACCTCACACACGTCAAAGAGAGAGACATAGTTCGATCATGCTGATTCTATGCTCGTTGGTATGGCTAATGGGAAAACCACAAGGGTATGCATAAGTCATATGCCTCGCTTGTATTCCATGTGATTTTTGCATTCCCTTTTTCTCTCTCTCTCTCTCTCTTTCTATTTTTTTTTCTTTTCTTGCCTTTCCTTTCTCTCTTTCGATGCAACGTGTATCATACTAACGATCAAGGGCGTGTACTAGGATTTAAACGATCATTCGTGAATATACAATATACAATTATCGATTATTATACGAGACATTTATTGTTTCGACGGACGAACGATCGTTTCCTTTTAAAAAATCGACGATAGGTATTTTTTATCCTCCAAACGTTTAATCCCCCATCCCACCCTCGCCCCCTAACGATCCAAATTAGATTTTAGATTCGTCGATTTAGTTAGATATGTTATTAAGCTCGTTCGTTTAATCGAAATAATTGAAATATTCGTTCTTTCGTCGATACGACGAATATTCTCATTCGACTTCATCTCCGACGCGATAAATGTGTCAATAAAAAAAAAAAAAAAAAATAAAATAAAATAAAGTAAAATAAAAATAAATGGAAAAGAAAAAAAAGGTTTTCCCTTTGTCGATTGGAAATCGTAAGGATTAACGACGATGAAAGTATGCATGATTAGATATAATTATTGATATAATTAGGCTTTAAGAACGACGTGAGATAAATGCAACCCTTGTGTACATAGAAAAAAAAAAAAAAAAAAAAAAAAAAAGCGCTCGACGACACAACGATAAACGTTTTAACGAAGTACGGAGAATGACAATGGTGTTAACGGGATAAAATAAGGCGCGCGCGTTTATATTTATATTAACACAAACACAAATACACACACACACACACACACACACAAGACAATCTCTAACGCCATTATTATCTCCTCTTGGAACGAGCTTGCTTGCATCGCTCGTCTTATTTTCGTTGCCGTTACCAAACTATAACTATTTCACGGTTCGGGTTGCAAGAACAGAGAGAGTCAGTCGGTCGGTCGGTCTCCTCATAAACGATTATATGCGGCCCTAAGAGAACTACCTACTACCTTGGATGTATGTACGTACACATATCGTACGAATGCCACGAGCCGTAACGAGCACCCGTCTTGGAATTATTGTCGGTATATTTATTTACTAAGCGAACGAGTGCGTACCACGCACAACGTGCATAGTATGCATTTATTTTTGCATTCGTATATATATATATATATATATATATATATATATATATATATATTTTCAACCATCGATAATTACGACACGTATACGCATATACGTAATCGTTGTAATTATACGCGACCGAATGTAATAACGAAATGTAATTATATTTTCATTTGGAAAGTAGCTTATTAAAAATACAAAAACAAAAAAGAAAAGAAAAGAGAGAGAAGAAAAAAGAAATAATAATTCGTGTTACACGACAACTGACACGATAGGAGTAATAATGAATTTTTGATTATAATTTGATTTAATTAATTCAACAAAATAAATAAATAAATAAATAAATAATTAATCGACGCTACGTGACCGATAATTGTGTCCCAGATACAACAACAACACCAACAACAACAACAACAACGATAATAATTACTTATATAAAGAACGCTATCGTCCTCAACAAATTTTTCCAACGATTATAAGTAACGATAATCGTTTCTAAAAAAAAAAAAAAAGAAAAATTCATGATCGTATTACAACACGTGTCGCGATTAATCGTTGCAAGTTTTTTTTCGTGCACTTTTTTTTGTTCTCTCTCTTTTTTTTTTTTTACTCCCACCCCTCACGCAAAATCGTCGCAAGGTTCCCTCTCTCGCGTGGCAGGACCGACGACTCTCCCACAGGAATCGAAATATTTCGACGAGAGGGCGAACGAGGGACGGATGCACGTTATCCACCCCCCAACCCCCCCACCCCCGCCACCTTCCCCTAGTGTCATAAACTCGTGCGGCTTTCCGAGGTCTATTCGATCGCGACCGGTGACAGTTCAATTTCCTTCGAAAAATATCGACACCAATTTCAACTTCTCTCTTATCTAGGATATATAACGTCTTCGGGATTAAAGAGACGTGATCCTTAAACAAGCGTAAGCTATTAAACTTCATCTTTTATTGTTTCGTTCGTTCGTTCGTTAATTCGTTCGTTTGTTTTTTTTTTTTTTTTTTTTTTTTCGATTTCCTGTTTTATTTCCCCGTTTTTCTCCCCGCTCTCGATCGTTAAATCGACATATAAAGATTACGCTTTAGATTTTATCTTTCAAACGTGTCATTCATTTCCGTTGAAACGCATTTAGTTTATCGTACTTCAAAGTCGTCACATTCACGATTCTTTTTCGATTTTTTATAATACCGATTGTTATCAATGATAATTAATCCGTTTAATTTTTCTTTATTATTTCTAATTCTACGCTTTTAATTTTGTGTGTGTGTGTGTGTGTGTGTGTGTGTGTGTGTGTGTGTGTGTGTGTGTGTGTGTGTGTGTGTGTGTGTGTGTATAATGTAGGTATAAAAATTGAATGAGCGAAGTTTTAAACGTTGCTTAAAGCGAGAGCAAAGAAAAACAGAGAAAAAATATAAGAAAGAAAACTAAAGAAGAAGGAAGAAAAAGAAGGAAAGATAATAAAATAAAATTCGAACGAACGAACGAACGAACGAACGAACGAACGAGCAAACGTGTTATTCACGAACGTGTAATATCGCAAGACGTGACGTCAATCACGAAAAGACTTTGAAGAAAAGTCAGATTTCTTCTTTACTCGTTATTTTATTCTTCTCACGTAGAAACGGTTTTTAGTTCTTTCCCTTCGCAGTCGTACGCTCGAAGGGATGTACGTGTCGATAATTGTGACGATTTTTACTCGACGTTACCACCCATCCACCCTCTCACTCTCTTTCGAAAGGGAGAAGGAAAGAAAGAGAAAGAGAAAGAGAAAGAGAAAGAGAAAGAGAGAGAGAGAGAGAGAGAAGGGTAGAGGGTGGAGGGGTTGGAAGAAAGAGTGACGGGACCATTCTTAAAAAAAAATATATATATATATATATAAGAGACGTGCAACGTTTGTGTGGTAAATTCATCCTTTGTCAGCCGACGGACAAGGATGCATGGTAATGAAAAAAAAAAAAAAAGAAAAAAAAAACAAGAAAAAAAAACAAGATAAATGAAAAAAAAAAAAAAAAGAAAATTAATACAAAAATATTCTACAATGTAAAGCGACTTTTTTATCATCGCCCTTACGAATTTTCAAAGGTGTCCAATTATCGTGCCGCTTCATAAATGCAAGTACGTGCTTCAAATATTATAATCCGAAAGAGTTTGAATGGTAGAAAAAGTTTTCTCTTTTTTTTTTTTTTTCTTCTTTTTTCGTCCACTCCTCCTCCCACCCCAAAGAGAACCAATGAGAGAAGTTCAAGCCCCAACCCCCGACGACGTTTTCCGAATAAAATCTCTTGCGCGCGGTCGCAAAAATTTACGTGCGATTAAATTATACGTCGAACGATGTCGATTTAATAGTTAGCGAAATAATAACTATGTCGATTTTTTTCTTTTTAACAATCCATTTAACGAAATTTAATATTTCCTCGACGACTCGTCATTTTTTTTTTTTGGTTGCGATATCGACCTTCGTTAAAAAAAAAAAAAAAAAAAAAAAAAAAAATACGAAAGAAAAAAAAAGAAAGGAAAAAAGAAAATTTGCAAGGACGAGAGGAAAAGAAATGCAACGAGAGAGAGAGAGAGAGAGAGAGAGAGAGAGAGCGTACAGAAAACTGTCCTAAATTTAAACCAGAAATTCATGTAACTTTTTTTTTCTACGATTAAAATAAAAAATGCGAATAAAATTAACCTCGTTTGTCTTCTCTCTCTCTCTCTCTCTCTCTCTCTCTTTTATTTTTACAAGTTCTTTGGAGAGAAAATATATACCGCCTATTAAATAAATATTAAAAAAAAAAAAAAAGAAAATAATAATAATAATAATAATAATAATAAAAAGTATCATACAAAAAGTGGGTAGACAGATATAACTGGCAAGTAACTTCATAGCGTGCACTTCACTTTATGAATAATCAACGAACTTTAATTCTATATTTTTCTTTTTTTTTTTATGAATTAATTAAACAATACCAGAACGAAGAACTACATTTCACTGGCGAACTTCGAAACGACCAACATTTTTTATGCGTTTAATAACAAAACGTCTTTATCTTTTTCTTTCTTTGTCCTTTATTTTTTTCTTTTCCTCTTTTTTTTTTTCTTCTTTTTTTTTTTTTTTTCGACGAAGCTCCCGACACCGATTACTAAGTACGACCTTTTAACTTCGAGCGAAATTTTTATATCCGAATGATCTTCAACTTCTTTTTCATTTTCTTTTTTTTTTGTTTTTGTTTTTTTTTTTTTTTCTTTCATTCCATTAAATTCTTCCATTGTCAGAGAGCATTTGGAATAGTAAGATAATCCCTCGCAAAGGTAATGCCATGATAAAGAGATGACGGCATGGGGGTAGATCCCATCCATCGGTCGGGCATATGATCGAGTACCATCTTTATAACAAGTCGAGGGACGTATATAATCATCGATCAGGAATAAATCCGCAAAGTATTATTTTCGGATGATTTTGGACGATGATGTTTACCCGTTCAAAACTCTCTCACCTAATCTCGATAATGCCCCGGGGATCATCTTTTCTTTCCTCTCCTTTTCTTCATTTCTTTTCTTTTCTTTTATTTTTTTTTTTCTCGTGCGATCGATTCCTGGAGCAAAAGAGAGTTTTTTCCTCTGTTCGGAAAGGAAAGAAAAAAAAAAAAAAAGAAAGAAATGATCGAGATAATCCGCGATATTACGAGGAATAAAATTATTCACGATTATTACACCAGACAATATCCAGGTGTGTTATATTATTTTTGACAAGATATCAGAAATGATTTGACCGTAATCACAAACGATCATTACGAGCGAATAATTCGAACGTTAAATGCAATCACTTTCATGGTAATATTCAAGCATGCTTTTAGTACATATATATATATATATATATATATATATATATATGCGTGTGTGTGTGTGTAGTTATTTAAGATCATATGTAAATACATCCATACATAAATATATTATATTTATATATATATATATATACATATAAGTATATAGCAAGTAAGTATGGTACATATGTACTAGCAAACGTCA
>OU964976.1:3604073-3614073 GCA_918808275.2 Dolichovespula sylvestris
TAATGTTTAACCTCGTACGACTTCACAAACCAAATTGAACTACTTCAATAACTTTCCGTTCGTTAATCGTTAATTTCGCGCGTTAATCGTTAATTACACGCATTATTTCGTTTGGATCGTTGGCGAAACGAAAGAGGTGGTGGGAATAATTGAACAATTCAACGGATCCGCGAGGAATATTTTTGTAAAAAGAAAAAAAAAGAAAAAAAAAGTACAAACAAAGTGTATTCGAATTTTTAAGTATAGGGCTCGACGAAAAGAAAAGAAAAGAAAATAAAAAGAAGAAAAATTCTTTCTTCCCCTCGTTATCTTTTTTTCGTTATCTTTTTTTTTTTTTTTATTACAAACGAACGACGACGATATCTCGTTGATTGTATTTATCTGATACGTGTTACGTTGACTTCTTTATTTCTTTATTTTTTCGAATACAAACTTACGAGTTCCAGGAATTAATCGCGAACGTACGGGATAAAAACGAAATAAATCTAATCAAATCTA
The DNA here is from genome assembly GCA_918808275.2 of Dolichovespula sylvestris. Lineage (NCBI taxonomy): Eukaryota > Metazoa > Arthropoda > Insecta > Hymenoptera > Vespidae > Dolichovespula > Dolichovespula sylvestris. Next base: position 3,604,572 of record OU964976.1, read on the forward strand.
TATAAAAGGGATGCTATAACGATTGAAATTACGCGTCGTGATCTTACTACACGTATGTACGAACTTGGGTGAATTATAATTTCGAAGCGTCATCGAATTATACGTACGTATTAAATGACGAATAAAATGACGATCGTGGATGGACGTACGTGTACATCCCATGGTCCTTACGTTGAGATTTTTTTCTTACGTAATCGTACGATGATCTAGAACGCACGTGACTCAGCATGCGAGTACCGTTAAGTTTTCCACCCATTCCATCACCTCCTCCCCTCCCTCCTCTCCCTCCCACCCTTCCTCCTACAAACCCTGCTGACACTATTCCAGAAATATAAGATATTCGCGTGATTTACTCTCGGTTCTTGGATTTTGATGATTATATATAACAGACTTTGGACAAAGCGCGCGTTACACCGGACTATTTCCTTTAATCAAGAGTAACCGACAGTTTGTGACTTGGACGTGTACACGAGACTAATACGAACGTATCGCACGTATAACACGTACAATACGTACGTACTACACAATATATACGTACATACGTGCTACGAGAGATACCCCACAGGGTTACTCCGACAATAGAGTTAATTAGCCACATTTGCATAGAAGGCAAACACGCTCACCTCCAACGAGCCAATCTCTCTCCCTATAACGTTTGCCCACGTCCCTCTGAACAAGCTATATTCTCTCTCTCTCTCTCTCTCTCTCTCTCTCTCTCTCTCTTTCTATCTATATCTCTATCTCTATCTCTATCTCGTCGTGTCGCATCGATGGAAGAAGTTACGTTCACAGTGTATCGTGCTTTTCAACGAGTAACATCGAAATCGAAAGATACGAGGTAGGAAAACCTTCGGCCACGAGAAAATATACTGTTACGGTAGAGGAGGGTAAGTTTTTCCTCTTAAAAAGTTTCTTCGCGAAGACAGCAGAGAGAGAGAGAGAGAGAGAGAGAGAGAGAGAGAGAGAGAGAGAGAAGGATAGATTTATAGTATCGCGATAAACCGTTCCCCCAGTCGTTTCGCATTCGTCGAAGAATAAACTCATTCTCGATGCGTCTGCCGGATTCGCGTAGTAATATATTTCAAATTTACCGACGCTGGATTACGATTTCTTTTTTTGTTTTTTGTTTTTTCTTTTTCTTTTTTTTTTTTTTTTTTTTTTTTGAGAGCTACATCGATATAATTAAATTCCAATAAATCGACCCCCCATTTTTTCGTTTCGTTTTTTCTTTTTATTTATTTATTTATTTATTTATTTTTTTTTTTGATCGAGCGTCGCGAAGGACTTTAAAAATATATCATTATCGTGGAAACGCGATGTATGCGGCTCTTAAGTAATATATATCACGCAAATCGCACGTACGATATAAACGCATATTTTCTATTCTTGAAATAAAAATTTCGACCGATCCCGTACGAATCTCCCCCTCCGAACCACGAAGGCGCACGAAACGAAGCAAAAAAAAAATAAAAAACAAAAAGAAAAAAAAAGAAAAAGATAAAAACAAACAACAAACCCCTAATACTAGAGATAATCCGCCGACAAATGTTGTGAACCAATACATAAATCCTATTTACGGTTAAGTAATAAAATATAATATTCTATCGAGTTGTTAATAAATTTCTAATAAATATACCACTCGGAATGAAAATGGGAACGAATCGAAGGTCGAATTTTATTTCGAAAACAACTTCGAGGTATCCCACCCACACCCACACCCACATACACACACGCACACGCGCGCGCGCGCGCATTGGAATACGCAATACACGCACTCATCGTTATATATAAAATATATTCGTACTTAAGAATAAAAAAAGAAAAACAAAATAAAAATCCCTAACACATATGCACGCACGCACAAATTTTTGTTCTCTAACTCGTAGTGACATTTTATTAGCATATTTCGCGATTTCGATGACGGAACACAGCAGCCGGTGCAGCGTGCATAATAACGTAATTCGAGGCGAAACTCCAGCAATGCATTTGCCAGATCTATGCCAAAGCTACCGATAAAATAATACGCGTTGTGCGCTGTCGTTGTTGTAGTTGCGTTGCGTTGCGTTGTTGTTGTTGTTGTTGCGGATGCACCTGCACGCCGCGTGCATCCATACACACGTACGTACATACGAATGCAAGCATGAAAGCACGCGACGGTATAAACACGATGAATAGGTTTAGTGAGAACGAACAGTGATACGAGGTTGCAAGCGGGGTAGTGATGGGGTGCCGGCCACGGGGTGGATGAAACGGGGATGAAATTGGGTGCTCGAGGGTGGAAGTAGTAGCGAGAGATAGAGGGGGAGGGCGGGGGGGGGGATAGTGAGAGGAGGGCAGGGTGAGAATTCTGCACTCGATATTTTCCCGGCTTGGAATTCACGAAGGCAATTTGGCTCGCGCGATCGTACGACGGTCATTTTCCGAATTAATTTTCCAGAAAATAAACGGGCTAGCGTCCTCGTCGCCGTCCCACACTCTCCCCACCCCCTACCCTCCCCTCCGACGCGCGTAGCGTCAATTAATTAACGCAGACGTTAAAATCCGTCAAGGATATTCGCGATGTTAATAATCCGATCGAGGCCGAGCGATACCGCCGATGAGAGCAGCTCTTTCGTTCTTTCGTTTTCTTTTTATTTTTTTATTTTTTTTATTTGTTTATTTAATTCTCTCTCTCTCTCTCTCTCTCTCTCTCTCGAGGATTCCTCGAATTTCTTAAAAACAATTTTCGTCGGTGAAACGAACATTTTGTTTGTTTCTTCTTCGGACGAACGGTTTGACGACTCTTTTCTGTATTTTCTTTTTTTTTTTTTTATCAATCTTTCGTTTTAATCTTTACTAATAAATAATAAAACTGCACGAAGTTTATATATATCATCATCGCCGTTGTCGTCATCGTCCGTATCATCGTCGTCATCGAACAATAATTTGTTCACACTTCATACGATAAAGTTTGACCAAAGTAGTTTCGTTAAAAAAATGTTTTTAAACCGTTCTCTTTTCTTTCTCCTTTTATTATCTTTATTCTTTTTTTTTTGTTTTTTTGTTTTATTTGTTTATTTATTTATTTATTTATTTATTTATTTATTTCCCATCACGATTAATTTATTCGCATCCCCTTCGAACGTTGCCAATATTCATGAGATTCGCGTGGTTAATATTGGAGAATACAAAAAAAAAAAAAAAAGAAAAAAAGAAAATAGAAAACCAACCCGTACCCCTTGTTTCTTCGTCGGGTAGATTAATTAGCAATTCATATAAGAAAAATTTGTATTTGCAAATAGGAAGGCGGTTAGAAGATCTGACAAAGGACTATATACAGTGTAAAGAATCTTCCCTCTTAATTAAATACGAGGAGAAACGTGTACACACACACACACACACACACACACACACACACACACACACACACACACACCATACACACTGACAGACAGACAGACAGACAGACAGACAGACAGACTGACACACATATGTTGGACGTGCCCTTGAAACAGTGAAATCATTTCACAATGCAAATTACGTCGCCCAAGTCTATATGAAAATAAAAATAATAACAAAAACAACAACAACAACAACAACAACAATAAAAATAATAGTAATAATGATAATAAAATAATTAAAAAATAAAGAAGAGAGTAAATGAATGAATGAATGAATGAATGAATGAATTAATTAATTATAAAATAATATAAAATAAAATAAAATAAGATAAATTAATAGATTGCTCTTGAAATCCAGGGACGTGTCGTCGGTATTTCGGGTGTTCCCCGGAGGGGTCGAAAATGTGTCGTCCCACCACCGCCTTCTAAAGTTCGTACAAACGAAATTTACTTCGTCCGAGATAAACCCATGAAACCTTTTCCCATCCTAACCCATCCCTCCCCCTCTTTAACGTTAATTAAACCCTTCTCCATACTCGCGTACCATTCTACAATTCCCCAGCCCCCTTCCCCCCTCTCTCTCTCTCTCTCTCTCTCTCTTTCTCTGTGTGTGTGTTACTCACACGAACGAACGAACGACGATCCTCGCCGTTTCGAGGATATTTAGCACGATTTCGCTATTATCGTATACCCGGTGACGATTAATTACACCCGAAACGTGTCAACCGTGGTCATTATTATTGTTATAAAATGGAACGAGAAAGAGATCGTACTAACTTTCGTTAGGATTAATGATCAAATTCTAAATCAACCGTGGACAGAGAGGAGAAAGGGTGAGAAAGAAAGAGATAGATATATAGATAGATAGATAGATAGAGAGAGAGAGAGAGAGAGAGAGAGAGAGAGAGAGAGAGAGAGAGAGAGAGAAATCCAAGAAACGTCGGATAAAATTTAATAATCCGTATGAATAAAAATCGATTGCAGGGCGTTCGCTGATAGAACGTGATCCCATCTATTATTTCCTCGTAGTCGAAACGATTCGACGAAGGTAAAAGTAAAAGAGGTTGGTAAAAGTTTGAAAAAAATAAAAAAATAAAAAAAAAAGAAACAACAAATCAAATAAATAAATAAATAAATAAAGAAAGAAAGAAAGAAAGAGAGTAACGAGTCTTTTAGCTTTCGGCAAACGGGGCGGGGCGGGGGCTGAGGGGGAGGGGTGGGGGGAGCATTTTAGATAAGCGAGTAGTCTACCTTTTTAGTTATATAAATGGACGAAGATAGTTTAACCGCGGTTCGAAGGTAAAACGGAAACGGAGAAGAGGCTGGCTAAACGCATAAGTGCAAAGTTTAAACGCAATATTCTCTCTCAACTCGCTCGAGCTCGTTCTCTCTAATAAAGCTTTTCTCCTTCCTCCCCCTTCTCCCCTCCCTCCACCCTCCTCTTCTTCTTCTTATTTCTCGTGAAGTCACCGTGAAAGTTAGTTCACCCCTATCGCACTTTCTCTCGTTAGATACGTCCACAAATACGCGTATATATATATATATATATATATATATATATATATATATATATATATATATTTATACAGACACACACACACACACAATCGCACGAACACAAAAATATATGCACACGGAGAGGAGGAGACGAGTATGGGTTTGCGCGAACACACATACACACACACACACACACACACGCACACACGCACAGTGGAAAGTTTTCGCAAACCTTCGCACTAAAAGACAACTCTAGAAGACGCGCGCTTAAACTTTCGATGAACTTTTCATTAAATGAATTTTACGTAATACCTGTTTCAAAATAATCCCTTTTCCTTCTATCTCTCTCTCACACACTCTCTCTCTCTCTCTCTCTCACTCACTCTTTCTGTCTCTCTCAATCTTTTAACGAATCGTCCGAAAAGGATCGATACTCGTGTTCTCCGTTTCGTAAGATTTTCGAACTCCGAAGAGATTTCTCTTTCTTATTTTTTTCCTTTCGTCGACTCCTCGAACAAGAACGGTGTGTTTCATTACTTTTTAAATGATTTCTCTTTCCTTTTTTCTCTTACTTTCTCGTTGTTGTTGGTGTTGCTGTCGTCGTCGTCCTTGCTAAATTTGAATTATTGAAACAATACAAGGTTTATAATGGACGACGTGAAACGAAACGATCGATAATAATACGTGCGTATTTGGTTCCAATTAAATAATATAGTTTAGTATTGGACTTTTTTTTTTCTTTTTCTTTTATATATATATATATATATATATATGTATATATAATTTCGGACACTTATCGGAGATCATAAAAAGCAAAGAGGCCGGACTATTGAAGTTCTCAGCGGCCAAACGTATTAATTTATCTGTGATAATAATAATTTCATATAAAAAGAAAGATATATATATATATATATATATATATATATATATATATAGTAGGACCAAAAATGGTTTGTATTCTCGGAACAACAAATAACCTTCTTTTTTATCTTTGAAAGTAATAATTTAATAATAATAATAATAATAATAATAAAATAAAAAAACATATATATATATATATATATATATATATATATATAGACATATATACAGGGATGACAAAATGTTTTGTATTCTCAGTACAGCAAATATCCTTCATTTTATCTGTGATAGTAATAATTTCATAAAGAAGATATATATATATATATATATATATACACAGGGACAAAAAGAATGGTTCATATCTTCGGAACAGAAAAGATTTCTCCTCTTGTATATCTTTTTTCTCTCCCATTCATTCTTTTTTTCTTCTTCTTCTTTACTTTCAAAGAACGAACGACGAACGAGGGGGGAGGGGGGGGGGTGGAGAGGGAGGGGTGGGGGGAGATAAAGTTTATTCTCTTATACCAATACGTTATCTAAATGCTAATGCGAAAAAGTTTCGCGGTCGTGTTAGCGAGTTCATAGAAGGTTGGTTGAACGGGGCGGGTTGGGAGGAGGTTGGGTGGGAAGGGTAAGGGTCGTGGTGGTGGTGGTGGCGGCTGCAAAGGGGAAACGGGGGAAGGGTATAAGGGGTGTTGGAAAACGCACCTGATCCGTTCAAATCCGTGGCGGGAAGGAGCACCGCAGAGTTTGTTATTCCCGTGATATTATTTCGCGCGAGTTTTCTTTCTTTCTTTCTTTGTTCTTTTTTTTTTGTTCTAACTCTCCCAGTTTTCTCGGTGGGGAAAAAAAAAAACAAAAAGGAAAAAGAAAAGACAAAAGCACGATTTTATTAAACGCCGACGTAGCCGAGAAAACTTCACGGCGAAGGACTACCGATACTACTCTCTTTCTTCCTTCCTTCCTTCCTTCCTTCTTTCTTTCTTTTTTCTTCTTACTTCTTCTTTCTTCCTCTTCTTCTTCTTTTTTTTCCTCTTTTTTACTTATCTCTCTTTTTTTTTTTTCTATTTAAGAGGGGAGCTAAGAAACGAGCGAGGTAGGGCGTACGAAGTTTAGTTTAGTTGGGGGTAAAAAAAGAAGTTCCAATAGCGCGCCGATTAAAAGTGGGGTGCTGGCTTGCCGGTGTGGCGTGTCGTAAAAAAAAAAAAAAAAAAAAAAAAAAGAAAAAAAAAAGAAATTTCTCAGCTATAATAACCACGAAAGATTGGACGGACGGAGTTTTCTTTAAAAAGGAGGGGAGAGAAAAGAAGGGAAGAAAGGACGAGCTTACTGTTTCTCTTCGATTGGTTCCGAAACAATTTTTTACGATTCGTGCATAAGAGAGTTGGAGGAAAAAAAAAATGAAAGCAAAAAAAGAAAAAAAGAACAAAAAAAGAAATCAAATCATTCCAATATCCCAAGGACGCCCAGATAATAAGTGGTCGCGCGTGCGTATTAGACTCAACTAATGCGAATTTATATATGAGTACGGTGGGGAATGGGGATGAGAGGGAGAGTGGAGGAGAGGGAAAAAATAAAAAAAAAAAAAAAAAAAAAAACAATAAAAGAAACAGAATTCCTCCTCAGGGATACTCGCAAAGTGTTCCTCGCGTCGTAATCTCGAAAGTGTTATTACGCGTAAGATAGAGAAATAAAGGATAGGCAAACAAAACAAAAAAAAAAAAAAAGAAAAAAAAAGAAAAAAAAATCAAAAAAGAAGAAGAAAGAAAGGAAAAGGAAAAGGAAAGAAAAGATAAGGTGTGACCCGCTTTTAAAGGTGTACGAAGAGTACCCGCAAAGTGGGACAGTGGTCCAAGTGGATCTTACCGGGATAGAAAGAAGTGGCACTTAACCTACGGTTTGACAAAAAAAAAAAAAAAAGGGAAAGAGAAAAAAAAATCCAAAAAATAAAAAAACGAGAGAGAGAGAGAGAGAGAGAGAAAGAAAGATAAGCTTTCGAAAGAGTCCCACGATAATGTGATACCAACCCTTGACACACGCCGCCACCTCTTACATCTTTTAACGGTCACTAAATTTCACGTAAACACGCGTTTACTCGTTGATGGAAAGAGGAGAGCCCTTGTAACGTCTCTTGCTATGCTCGTAATCGTTTTTAAAAACGATAAGTGACATTTTGGGGATTGAGGGGTTGTAAAAGAAAGAGAGAGAGAGAGAGAGAGAGAGAGAGAGAGAGAGAGAGAACACATTTCGTCGCTTTGTTCGAACATATAATAACCATTATTATTATATTTATTATTATTATTATCATCATCATCATCATCATTGTCATTATCATTATCATTATTCATCTCGTTTCCACGTTTGTTCTCCAATAAAATCGTACTTAATAGTAACATCGTTATTATCGTTAATGCGAGTCCTTTATTGTCTAATCAACGGGAAGGGTAGGGGAGGGAAGTAGAGGGGGAGAGGGGTGGGAGCTCGGAGAGGATTATCTTTTACGACTGGATCTAAATACAATAATACCCGAGCGAGCGTTAAACGTTTCTCATACCTCTTTAACGTATTCTCTTCTCTTATTCGCTATTGAAAACCAAAGGGATGGGATCGGTTAAATGAAAAATTATGAAAATTATTGCCAACACGTTCGGAAAACACGTGTATCCCCTTCGAGTAACGACGCACGCGAATATTTTTTCGATATTTCATATTTATTATATATTTAATATTCAATATTTGTATATATATATATATATTTAATATTTATACGTAATATTTACACGAGTTTTAATATTGCTTTCGTATCGTCGTTTCGTCTTCGTTATATCCGATCAGAAAAATAAATAAATAAATAATGACAAAATGAATAAAAGAATAAATTAGAAAGAAAAAGTATTAAAAAAAAAAAAAAAATCATCTCATTAGGAAGTAACGCATAGTACGGAAAGTGTGCGTATAATTTATTAGCGGGGGTGTGTCCCTACCCTAAGTTCCTTCCGCGCTGCGCTACGAATGACTGTGAAGAAAAAAAGAAAACAGAAAAAAAGAAAAATAAAAAAAAAAAAAATAAAGAAAGAAACTTACGGGAGGGGACACCCTAAAAAACCCGTCCGTTTTGATCTCGCGCCCACGTCGAAGACGTCCGATTTATATCCAACATGATTACGCGATTAAAAAAAAAAAAAAAAAAATTAATTAATTAATTACGTTAGTTAGATACGTCATATAACAAGTGTTTTACCTTTTATTATTTCCTTCTTACGTTTTCTTATTCATTTATTTATTTTGTCTTTTATTTAACGTCGAGACTTCGACGATAGGGACGCGATATAAAAGGACGTAGTACGTTGGTCCATCGAATGAAGATCGATGTAAAACGAAAAGGAGGAGATGATGGGGGTTGGAGGATAAGGGAGTGGAGGGGAGGGGAGGGGGAGAAGAAAGTAAGGGACAGAGATCGACCCTAAGGATGTTCTAAGATCGCATAAAATATTGGCCGAAGGGGCAAAGGAAGGAAAGGAAGGAAAGGGAATGAGCCGTGGGGTGGAGCAGGGGGGAAGGGCTAGGGAGGGGGGAGATCGGTTTTCTCTTCTTTACGTCGCTCTTGTCCGGTCTACGCATCCGATATTATTGACGATATCGTAAATAAGTTTCAAGTAGGGTCACCTCCTTGTAACTGGGGTCCTTTCGAACAAGCAACGTATGTTCCTTGAATTTTTCAAGACACTCTCTCTCTCTCTCTCTCTCTCTCTCTCTCTCTCTCT
>OU964976.1:3619073-3634073 GCA_918808275.2 Dolichovespula sylvestris
TCACTGCAACTCCCTCTCCTTCTTCTTTCTTCGTCCTTCTTTCTTTATATTTTTGTTTTGTTTGTTCGTCTGTCTGTTTGTTTGTTTGTTTGTTTTTTTTAACGGAGAGAATACATATTTGTCGTACATAATGATACATATAATATATGTACAGGCGAACCGTTCGATCGAAGTATATTTTTTTCAAAAGATGCAAATTAATATCGAAATTGCAAAAGTGCCCATACTTTCTATTGTTTGCCGTTGTCTTTCGTCTACTCCTCCCCTCCCCCCTCCCCCCCACCTCCCTCTCCAACTCCTGCCAACCCCGCACATCCCTCCTACACTAACATGTACGTCACCACAGATGTTTACCATCTTTCTTTTCTCTCTCTCTCTCTCTCTCTCTCTCTCTCTTTCCTTTGGTATTTTTCTCCACCCCCCCCTCCCTCTCTCTCTCTCTCACTCTCTTTTTAATCGATAACTTCGACGAACGGTTTTAATAAAAAGCACAATAAAGGTAGAATAATACAAAAAAGAATATACATATATATATATATATATATATATATATATATATATATAAAACAGAAAAAGAAAATATAGCGATGAAAAAATATTTCAACGAGTACAATGCTCTCGGACACCCCCATACCCCCTCCTCAACCCCGTTTCCCCGTATAAATCCGGATGGAGTCGTCGTAAACCCCCCTTTTTTCTCTCTCTCTCTCTCTCAACGAGCCCACCACCCTCCCACCATCACCGCAACCCTATTCAAAATATCACCGCTAATGTATTTCTCTTTATATATTTTTTTTAAACGATAACTTCGACGAACAACTTTGACAAAAAAAAATAAATGAATACATGAATGAATGAATGAATGAATGAATGAATGAATGAATGAATGAATAAATGAATGAATGAATAAAAAGAAAAACAAAATAAAGGGAGAGTAATATCTATATCTATACACACACACACACACACACACACACACACACATATATATATATATGATAAAAAAAAATAGATAACCAGGCGCAAATATCCGAACGTAGAGTGGGGGATGTTCTCGACCCCTCGTTCAAACCGACAAAAAAAAAAAAAAGGAAAAAGAACAAGCCCCTCGAAAAAGTCATCGGCCCCGTCCCCCCACCCCGCTTCTGGATCGTGGAAGAAACGTTCCTGACATTTCGGTCACGTGACATTTCTCAACGAAGAAGAAAAAGAAGAAGAAAACGGACGGAAAGGAGGGAGAGAACGCGTTGATCAAACTTCAGGATGATGGAGGAGAAAAAAGGAGGAGGAGGAGGAGAAGGAGAAGGAAATGAAGGGTGTCCTCCGGAGTGGTTACGATGTCTACTACGGTTTGAAATGATGAAAAAAGTCATAGTATTTTAACAGTAGTAGTAATAGTTAATAGTAGTAGTAATAGTAATAGTAATAATAATAGTAAAAAGGATGGTGGTTCCGTCGTTCCAATCCTCTCCTTTTTTTTTCGGGTAAAGATAACGAAAGAAAAGGAAAGCTCTTTTCTCTCTTCAAATCCTTTTTCTATTGGTGGGAGGGGTGAGGGGGTGGATGGAGGGTGGGAGGGATTCGAGAACTTACTTCTGTGTATATATATATATATATTTAATATACATCAATTTTATCATTGAGAGAAAGAAAGAGTGAGTGAGTGAGAGAGAGAGAGAGAGAGAGAGAGAGAGATTTTTTTACCGTTATAATTTAAATGGTTAACGAAAACAAAAAAATATATATATATATATATATATATATATATATATAAAACAAATTAATGAATAAACAAAGAAGGAATTTATATAGAGAGAAATGAAAAATATAGAGGAAAGGAAAATAGATGATACGAATTTTTATCGTTATGTGGCGTAAAAACGAGATCGAAATTTTTCGATGTTTCTCCACGGGGACGGATAAAAAAGAAAAAAGAAAAAAATACAATGAAATAAAAATGAAAAAGAAAGGAAGAAGCTAACAAATGGATCTTCTCGTTTCTGACGTTCAACGATGAACGCTAAAAACTTATCTAGAAACACACACACACACACACACACACACACACATATGTATCTCTCATTGAATTTTTGCAAATATTAATTCGAATTTTGACGAATATAAGTATCAATGTTCGTAGAATTATACAATACAAAATTCATTATTTCTTCGGGCAAAAGATTAATGGAAAAAGAAAATAAATAAATAAATAAATAAATAAATAAATAAATAAATAAATAATAAAAGATTTCTCCGCAGTTGCAACATTTAAATAATCCGAATATATCGTAGTATCATAATTAACGAAAGAAAACAAAGCAGAAAGAAGAAAGAGGAAGAAAAAAAGTAATACAATTTACTCTCGATTTTTCGTGTAGAAACGATATTGAAATTTTCGTCGTTACGACGAGACGAATAAAAATCAAATCAAATCAAATAAGATAAAATAAAAAGAATAGAAAAGAAAAGAACGAAATGTACTCAAATGAAACGTGAAGACACACGACGTGATAGATCACCACGTTTACTTGAGTTAAAGTCCTGTTAAACGTCTTAGACCAAAGAGATATAGAGTGACAGCGAGAGAAATAAAATGAGAGAAAGTGAAAGAGAAAGAGAAAGAGAGAGAGAGAGAGAGAGAGAGAGAATCATGTTGAGAGACGATAAAAAGGGACGGTTCGTCTTCTTAACAACCGATCGGACCCCTCCCCCTCCCCCTCCCCCACTGTCGTGGATTTAGACCGTTGACGATCGTAATTCGATCGGTCGTGTTTACATGCTCACGGATTATGTAACCTCGAGCGATGGCCATCGATGAATCTCAGCCGGCTTAAATTCGCTCCGAAAAGCGACGTAATTCGGAAGTATCGATACGGAGAAACGCTAAAAAGGAAAAAAGAATAGGAATGAAGAAAGAGAAGAAGAAAGAAAAGGTGCATCCAAAATAAGATCCGATTAACTTGTTCATCTTTCAATTTAATAAATCTCTTTGAAGTTTTACGTTCGAAAGAAACGGAACGAAAAAAAAGAAGGAAGAAAATATAAATAAAATTAATATATGTATATATATATATATATTTATATTCGAAATTAAACTATATATATATATATATACATACATATTTATGTAAGATACGACAAACATTAGATTGTTCTTCGTACGTGATATATATATGTGTGTGTGTGTGTTTGTGTGTATAATCGTTCGTAAATAATTTATTAAATAAATATCAATAATATTTAATAAAACATTTATTCGAATTATATAAAACGATAGTTAAGATTAACGATCACCGTGTAAGACTATTAAATCGTTGAAACTGACGGATTGTATTTGACACTCGTAAAAAAAAAAGAAAATCGTACGTAGGTACGTACGCTAATTAATATTCGATCGGATATTAGTTAAAAATATTTTCGCTTCATCGACGGAAATATCTTATCCTCCGAAAGATATATATATATATATATATATATATATATATATATATATATACGTATGTATGTATATATTTCGTTCATCGTGTTCGTTGTTGATTTCTGGTCAGATTCCAGAACTGTTTATGCGTCTTTACGACAGAAAGTATACAACGCGTAGTTTTCGAAAGCTTTGCCAAGTGTGTATTGGTAAAGTGTGTGTCGTTCGATGAAAACGAGAAAGAGAACAGTGTTGGTGACGGTGCTGGTAAGAGTAGGGATAAGGGTGAGGGTATTAGAAAGAGAGAGAGAGAGAGAGATGAAGGTTTTGCTCGTTCACTCGCAAATTCCTCTTTGGTTTATACGTTACAATTCCTTTTATACTCCTCCTCGTTTACGCTGGCGAATAAACTTGGCCTTCTTGCGACTGACTAACTCGAATCTAACAACGATGATATCGATGATGTAACGATATACAGAATGTACTAATCTTACATATTTTTATTCCATCGATGATACAGTGTTAAATAATAAAACGGATTTGTGAAAGCCTATCCTTTCCGGATTATTAATTAATCGGTAATGCTTTAACCGATACCATTTCAAAACTCACAGACGGATTAAATAAATATGTATTATATATATTATGTATGTGTGTGTGTGTGCAATAACTTTCCGATAGTTATTTGATCGAACGAAAGCGATTATTTAATGCTAATATTTGACGATAGTAAAGAAAGAAAGAAAGAAAAGATATATGTCGGAATAATAGATTTCTTATTGTATGTGTTTTGTGACGATAAAATATTCATATGGATATATATGTACGTATACTACGAATATTTGTGTGTGTATATTTTATGTGTGTGTGTGTGCGTGCGTAAAGAAAGAGATATTTCAAATGATGATTTTACTGTACGATCGACCTTCGACTAGCAGTAGAGACGTTTGTTTTCTCTTCTCATGGTAACTACAACAGGAATGCGGGAGTAATGTTATCAGCAACAGATTCGCCCAAGGCAGATATATACACATATATATACATACCATACATACATGTATATATATATATATATATATATATATATATGTATGTATGTATGTATGTATACATATATAGATAGAAACGTTTGTATCCAATCGATTTGAAAACTATGAACGACATGTAGGATCAATATTTTTTGTTTTTTTTTTTGAGAGAGGGAGAGGAGAGGGCCGGGACGGGGGGAGATGCTATAGCGTGGAATATACGAAAGGATAACATTTAAATATTATATTGCAGTAAACAGATCAAGGATATATATATAATAGGTATAGAATTTGAATAAAGAAAATATTCGAACGTTATTATCTTATAACGTTGAACAAAGTACATACAAATCTCTGAACGCGGGTGTGTACGATACGAAAGGAATCAATGTTCTTATATATGAGATTCAAAAAACAAAAAAAAAAAAAAAAAAAGAAAACGAAGATACGAAGGAAAAGAGATTTCTTCTTCGATTTCGCAAATGTTCCACGTGACGATGCGTATAGATTAAAAATTGAAAAGGGGAAAAAAAAAGAGCAACATTCGTTTTAAAAAAATTATACCATTCGATTACATAAAAAAACAAAAAGGGGGGTAAAAAAAGAAAGAAAGAGAGAGAGAGAGAGAAATTATCGTAATATTTTCTTCGCGCTAACGAATGGAATATCGAAATAAATAAATAAATTAAAAAAAAAAAAAAAAGAAAAAAGAAAGGAGAAAATAAATGAACGAAAATAAGGAAGAAGATAAAGTAGAGGAAGAAGCAAAAAATGAACGGAAAGGAAACAAGGAAACTCCCCGTCACATATATATCGATGTGTCTACGATTTAAGCTCGCCTTTATGATCGCTAATACATAAATCGCTTTTAAACGTAATAGCCGATTAGAGTGTATGTAGCTTAGAATGAAAACGAGAAACAGGTGTAGACGCTGTACAACAACGCTGGCGTAGCGTTACTACTTTTATATACATACATTCATACATACATACATACATACATACATATATATGTATATATATATCGTTCATGGCTGATAGTTTTGCTTGACGATGAAAAAGAGAGAGAGAGAGAGAGAGAGAGAGAGTAAAAAAAAAAGAAAAGAAATAAAAAAAAAAGGAGATAATCTTGTGTGCGACAGGCTTATGGCAAATAACGTGAGCGGCCCACGTGTAAGCCGGCACGAACGAAACAGTAGATAAGTGGACACCCAAACAAATACTTACAATCGTCAATGGTTTTTAACGGACTGCTGGCTGTTAAATCGATGATTGCTTTCGAACGAAGAATACACCGTTTAAATTAAATCTTTCAATACGATCCCTTTATCTCTCTCTCTCTCTCTCTTTCTCTCGTGAAAAATTCAAATAAATATTTACACCGACAACAATATCCCTTTTGCGTAAATGTACAACGCGATATCGTTCGTAATGTAATAATCGAGACGAAATTGTTAGAAACGATGTATCAAGGAAATAATAAATTTGATGGACGCTCGAAGAAAAATATTTAAAAAAGAAAAAGAAAAGAAAAAGTAAAAGAAATTTTTCTTTAAATTGAAAAGAAAAAAAGCAAACTAACGATTGCTCAAAAAAGAAAAAAAAAAAAATTACTTTCAAAAGTATTAAATCGACGTATCGTTCTGTTTTCTCTCTCTCTCTCTCTCTCTCACTCTTTTTTTTTCACATCTAGATATATGATAAGAGGCCAACTCGAAATAATTGCAATAATTTCGACGTTCCAACTTACGAACGATTTTCGTGATTTAAAAAAAAAAAAGAAATAAAAAAGAAGATAAAGAAAACGGGATACATACGATATTAAGAGGGATAAAAAACGGGGGAGGGGGGACAACGGGGGGAGCGTGAGCTGTCGGTCAGGATGGAGGGAGGGGTTGTTAAGGGGGGTGGTTGGTTAAGAAGGGGTGGCGAGTGGGTTTCGTGCGATTTGGATTAACTCATATGAATGAGAAATTATATATAAAAAAAAAATAAATAAATAAATAAATAAATAAATAAATAAAAACGTAATAACAAAGCAAACGGAATATCTCTTTCGAAGCGACGGATTGAATCGGCGTACCTCGTTTTATTAATATCGATTCCCCTTTTTTTCCCTCGGAGAAAAGAGTGGGTGACGTTGTCTGGAGGATAATAGTGACTACGACGAGGACGGTGTTGCTGTTGTTATTGTTGTTGTTGTTGTTGTTGTTGTCTCGTTAGTTCGGTCGTAGAAAATACGTAACGTGATTGACCAAGAGAAGGCAGTAGTACGAGTCTTGCATTGGTCGAACCTCTCGAGACACAGATAGAGAGATAGATAGATAGAGAGATTGGCGGACAAACGGACAGACAGACAAATAGATAGATAGATAGATAGATAGACAGATAGATTGAGATAAAGAAAGTGAGAGAGACAGAAATAGATAGATAGATAGATAAATAGAATAAGATAAAGATGGATAGATTGATATAGATGTAAACGTTTGAACGATAGTCGTCGTTTAGCTTAACAAATGGACATTATTAGAAACATACGGACGGCAAAACTGTAACAACCTATCACTTAATTAATAATTCTCGCTCGTACGTTTCGTACGTTTCGTTCCTTCCTTCCTTCCTTTCTTCGTTCGTTCGTTCTTACGTCCGTTTGTTCGTAACAAATTATACACACACACACACGCATACACACGAACACCACTCTCACGTGCCACACGTAATAATTTAAAACTTTAAATTGTTATAATATTTATGTTCTACGAAAACCACCAACGGTCCAAGATATCACAGTTAAATATAAATATATGTATGATCTTCCTCGTCTCTTTTACTTTTACTTTCTCTCTCTCTCTCTTTCTTTCTTTCTTTTTTCTTCTAAGATAAAATCAAAACAAACACAATTCCGTAACGTCGTTTTAAGTCTCGTTTGATAAAAGAAATGTATCGTTGGAAGCACACGACGAACGGTATATGCGTATATATGTATATATACGTGTGTATATATATATATATATATATATATATATATATATTATATATTATATATACACACACACACACAAAAGCAAGCACACGCTCACGCACGCACAATAGACACAACTTTTTTTTCCTTCCTTTCTTTCTTTCTTATTTCCTTGCGGCCGTGATTAGTTCCCTTACTTCTCTTCTTATCAAAAAGACGCGTATTTGACACCAATAACGCAAATATGGATTTGATTATATAATAAAGTTAATTAATAAACGTACGTTAAGCAAATTCTCCTTGACTAATCCCTATATAATAAATCCACTCTTCTCTTGAGAAAAACACTTGCTCCTCCTGCTTTTTTCTTTATCTTCTTCCTCTTCCTCCACCTCCTCCTTCTTCTTCTTCTTCTTCTTCTCCTCCTCCTCCTCCTCCACCTCCTCCTCTTCTTCTTCTCTTTTGGACGATGATATTATATAGCACACCCCCTGCGTGACGTAGAGTTAGAATAATATTTTTTTTTTCTTCTCTTGACACTCGAGAAAACGTGTGTAAAGGGGAAATAGAGAAGGGTAGGAAAAACGAGGAAGAAAACAAAAGAACGAAAGGAATACGATAATTCCCTTCTCCGACGGATAGGAATAAGAGAGGGGGAGGCGGGAGGAAAAGAGGAGGAGGAGGAGAAGAAGAAGAAAAAAAGAAAGAAAAGAAAAGGAAAGGAAAGAAAGTTGGCAAATGAGCGAGCGAGTGAATAAGTAAATAAGTGAGATAAATTAATACAATGAATTGATATGAAAAATTTGCTACGATTAGTAGGAAGAGAAAAAAGCTTTGATATATATATATATATATATATATATATATATATATATATATATATATATAGAGAGAGAGAGAGAGAGAGAGAGAGAGAGGGAGAGAGAGGGAGAGAGAGAAAGAGAGAGAGAAACGAGTAGTATAAATCGTAAACGCACCCCGAATTTATCGCGAGAGAAATAGATGCGACGCGCGCAAAGGGCCACGCACGACTGACCTGCCTCGGGGAAGTTCGGGGCTAGCGCTTGCGCGTCGGCCAACTTCGCGTCGAGCCGCCGATGCCGCCCGAGAACGGTACTATGGAAGAACGGAGTGGGGGAAAAGAGTGAACGACTAGCGGTAGAGGGGAGAAAGAGAGAGATAGATTGAGAGAGAGAGAGAGAGAGAGAGAGAGAGAGGGAGGGAGGGGAGGAGAGGGTAGCCGGCCAAACACCCTTCTGAGCATTCTCTGATATAGTGATTACAACGAGATAGATAGATAGAGATAGAGATAGAGATAGAGATGAGATAGAGAGAGAGAGAGAGAGAATCGCAAAATGTATAATATTATTTTTCTTTTCTCTTTTTTCTTTTCCCATTTTCCTTATCTTTCTCTCTCTTTTGTTTTCTCTCTTCTAATTCGACATTTTCGTTGACATTTGTTTTCTCTCTTTAAAATCACTCTTCTTCCCTTTCTCTTCCCTTTCATTTTATCATCTGATTCAACATTCTCATCGACATTTTTTTTCTTCCCTAAGATTATTTTTTTTTTTTTTTTATATATTTTTGACATCATCACGTTATTAATCATTGAAACGACGTTAAATGACGACGAGAGTCGACGTCACAAATACATTATTATACATTTTGCATCGTGTTAATTCTTCTTTTCTTCCCGGTTGATTTTATTTCTTCTTTTTTTTTTTCTTTTGTTTAAGATACAGTCGTGCGTAACTTATTGAAAATCGATCGAACGAACGTCATCTAAATTAGATCGAAAGTATGATGACATTATACACGTCGAGTCGTAAAAATCTTTGCGATTAGGACGAAAGTTCGACGCAAAAAGGGTCGATCATTGTTTTCTTTCTGTCTTTTTCTTTCTTTGTCCTTTTCTTCAATTTGAAATCCTTGCGACTCGTTAACAGCCATTACGATAAAATATGAAATATATATTTATGTGTATATATATATATATATATATATATATATATATATATATATATATATATATATATAGACGCGCACAAACGATCGATTGATATTTCACTAAAAACACGTTTTAGATTTTTATTGGAACGTTCTGAATGAGGAAAGTATAACCCTTCTTTTCTTTTCTTTTTTCTTTTATATATATATATATATATATATATATATATATATACATACATATAAATTAATAACATTTATCCTTGGGAGGAAGGAGAAAGGCTTATGAAAGGCCGATTTATTTCTTATTTTATTTCGTAATAATAATCGTCCGCATCGACACACGCGTCGTGTGTATATACAAACTCTTATAAAGTTCTTGAAATTCCTCATCTACGTGTACATAACGTCCGTCTACGTACGGAGAGAGAGAGAGAGAGAGTGAGAGAGAGAGAGAGAGAGAGAGAGAGAGAGAGAGAGAGAGATAAGGAAAACGAGAGCGTTTACCGATAAAATAGAAAAAGTAAAAGTATATCTTTCGATTATTTTGCACCCGATAGAATCGATCGATTATCCGATATATCGAAAGAAACTACTATGTACTCCGAGACAGTAAAAAATTAAAAGAAAAAAAAATCAAAATTAAAAAAAATAAATAAATAAATAAAATCGCATCGAACGATAGTGAAAATGACAAGGAAGCTATCGTCAGGCGAACGAGATCGTGTACGTCATTCATCTAAAAATAAACGATAGTCTCTCTCTCTCTCTCTCTCTCTCTCTCTCTCTCTCTCTCTCTCTCTCTCTCTCTCTTTCTGTTATCGCACCTATAGACGAGCGATACGATTCTCGATTCGAAGCCCACATTCCTGCTGAATTAGACGTTGATAAAAATATCATAAAGAGAGCGGTGGTATATATATGGTACGGAGTGCACCTGATATGACGATCGTCCTCAAGATATATATTTGCATAAGAACGAACGAACTCTTACTCCCGCCAATATGATTCCCCGTGATATTGTTTTATATTCATTCGTCGTACGATGATGAATCTAAGGAGACGAACGAAAAATAAATAAAAAAAAAAGAAGTCGAAGAAGAAGAAGAAGAAGAAGAAAAGAAAGGAAAAGAATTTTAATAGACGAATAAACGAGAAATACAAGAGAAAAAAAAAAGAAAGATAAGAAAAGAATAATTTTTGTTATTTATCTACAAGGTGCGATGATGATATACGTTTTCAAATAAATTGATACACATAGAGAAGGGTCTATATGGTTTCTATAGGATCATCTATCGTATGTGTGAGATAGGAGTAAGATATCTATGTATTAGGAACACATACGAATGGATGTTATATCTAGATACATACATATATATATATATATATATATATATATATATATATATATATATATATACACACACACACACAGATATATTATGTATATGTATATGTTTCAAAGAACATTCAGAGAAACATTCAGTTCCCTACAATGCACCGAATCCGCTCTTTTTCCAATTCCAGTAGAATAAGAATGAAGATTTGAATATCGTTCCCCTCTTCTTCCTCCCCCCCCCCCTTTTGGTTATCATACTGCGCATCGAGAATACAGAAACGTGGTAGATATGATTGAAAGAATCTTTGAACTATCGACGAGTAGGAAAAGTGCTATCGGATATGCTACGAGTTCTTTTGTCGAATATGTTGCGATCTAAAAGTCGACGTTTTCGTAAAAGCGTATGAAAAAGATTCGTTCAACAAAAAGAAAAATTAATAAATAAATGAATGAATGAATGAATGAATGAATGAATGAATGAACGAATGAATGAGTCAAAGAGAGAAGGATTCATACTCTCAAATAATAAATACGAATAATACAATAAATTTTTCAAATGATCATCCACTGTTCGACGCAATCATAATTATAATTTCAATTATAATTCATTATCACAAATATTTATTATTAATTTATTGCTTGATTATTCTCGTCGATCTATCAATCACATTGGACAATGAAATTATTGATTTCATCGATTTATCGATTAAACATTGGATCGTTGATACATTAATTTACGATTAAAATCGTACTGGTGATCCTTTACGTGGAAAGAGAGAGATTCATTATTTAATGATTCATTATTTAAGAGAGAGAGAGAGAGAGAGAGAGAGAGAGAGAGGACGGGGGAGAGGGAGATAATCATTATTTAAAATAGAAAATAATATCGATACGAGAGTGATTTGCACGTGAGAGATAAAATTAATCTTATTCGATTTAATTCCCGTGTTTGGAGAAATCCGTACTGTAGAACTGCGGTAGATTAATTAAAGTTGATTAGACGCGCGACAACAACGTGCGTATAGGATCGTTTTACTTTTTTTTTTCTTTCTTTTTTCTTTTTTTTTTTTTTTTTTTTGAAGCGACTGTCGGCACCTTTGTCGCCAACGTTTGAACGTCGGTTCGTTCGTTCGTTCGTTCGTTTCCTTCTCTTTCTTTTCATTCTCAATATTTTTTTGATTTTTGTTTTTTTGTTTTTTAATCCCGAACGTGCAAAAAAACGTTCATTACCTCTCGGTTGTTTATTTGACGAAAATTGTAAAAGAGAAAATAACGAAATTTTTCCAACGGAATTAGAAATTCATTAATGCGAACGCCAAAAAGAAAAAAAAAAGAAAAAGAAGAAAGAAATTGACGAGAAATAAACAGGTTACACGGGAAACGACAAGAATTTAATTCTACGATCATCGGCAATTGTTCGACGGATTTTGACGATAATAAAAAAAAAAAAATAATAATAATAATAAATAAAAAGGAAAAAAAAAACGAACAAACAAATCGTACGATAAAACTTTGACGAGTACATAGAACACGGATGGGGGTTTCGCCATTCGCGAGGATCGATCGTGCTCGTCAAAAAAAAAAAAAAAAAAAAAAAAGAAAAAAGAAAAAAAAAAAAGAAGGAAAAACCTGCGACAACAACAAAAAAAAAGGAAAAGAGAGGTAGGTAAAAACACCTCGCTTGGGATCTATCGACCTGTTTGCATCGTCGCCCATAGTCGCGACGATTTTACGATCGCTCGTTTATGGCATTGCGACGAATCTAAGCGATGCAAGAACAGTTATTGCTACGGGCTTGAATCTGCTATCTGTATCGAATCGTTTTATGGAAGGAGGTCAATGAGGATTCTTATGAAATCTTATGAAATCTTATGGAATCGTAACGAGAAAGAGAGCGAAAGAGAGATTGAAATCAATGATCATTTTATCTTATTGGAGAGAAGGAAAGAAAAAAAAAGAGCAGTTAAGCAACGTGGAAAAATTGTACGAGCGAAGAGACCTTTGAAATCGGCGTTAAAAAATTCTATAATTTATATATATTTTATCTTACACACACACACGTCATTTTTTCTTCTTTCGTTACAAACGATAATTACATTACCAATATATCTTCGTGTGTGTGTGTGTGTGTATATATATATATATATATATATATATATATATATTATATATACACACACAAATTTTTTTTCTCCCGACTAATAATAAAGAACGAATATTTATAATCACAAAATTACGAAAAAAAAAATATATACATATATATATATGTATCTATAAAAAATGATCCTATAGTAACAATAAAAAATAAAAAAATAAAATTAATAAAAAAGAAAAGAAAAGAGGAAGAAAATTGTTTCGATATACTTAGATAATGTTTTAATCGTATTACATAAGTTTAGTCGAGCCTTTGATACAAAAAAAAATTAAAAAAAAATAAATACATAAAAAAAAAAAAAGAAAATGAAAAGCTTTTCAATATCTCCAAGCGATAACGATCGTTCATCGGTCATACATAAAAGTGACGACGATCGAACGTACGTACGTATACGTTAATGTAAAAGCGTATAAAAGTTAAACGTTGAAAAAAAAAGGATAGAGGGAAAACTTTAAACGGGGGTGGGTGGAGGAGAGAAGATAGGAGGGTTAGATAAAGAGAACGGTTGGTTGAGGGAGGAGGAGATGGTAACCGGACAGGTACTTTGGTGTTCCTAAAATAACTCCTTTGTAACGGAACACGAGTAGTAGTTAGTTTCGCTCTTCGTTTTGGCTTCCACGTTTTCCTATCCTCTTAACCATTATAAGGTCCTCCAACGTAAAGAGAGAGAGAGAGAGAGAGAGAGTATACGCTTTATTGCTTATAATTAGGTTAGACATTATGAATTTCCTTGTCCACGTAAAGGAATAGCTCGCGTAGTTAAGTGTTCGCTGCTTATGACGACAATGACAAGAATGATGATGATGATGATGATGATGACGACGACGACGACGACGATGACGATGATAATGAATATTCCGATCGATCCTTTATCCAGTTACTTTGCATCATTGAAAATCGAAATTATAAAAATATATATAGAAAATTTTACAAACGTGCATATATACCGGATCGATGGAATTTCAATCATAACCAATCTATCCGTTGGTATTAATATACAATCTTTTCTTTCTTTTTTTTTTTTTCGTTCTTTTTACTTGTAGAAAAATTGATAAATAAACGAACGAACGTTGGCGACGGCCCCGTACGATTTAGGAACAAAAAAGAAAAGAAGCGATCACGAATCAATTGAGAGCTTCTCGTAATTTCGTTAATCTTTATCCTTTTGATACGTGTCAAAAAAAAAAAAAAAAAGAAAAGAAAGAATCAAAAAGAAAAAGAAAGTTACACGAATAAAATAAATCTTCGATACGTGCGATAACTCGATAAAACCGAACGGATTTTCGATCGATAGAGCGAATTCTTTTATAATTTTGTTCGAACACTTTTTTAATATCGTAATTCCCTTATTTTATATATATATATATATATATATATATATATATATTTTTTTTTTTTTTAACTCGCAAGCTCGCTCGCTCGCTCTATCACACGTAAATCCGCACACACACACACACACACAAACACACACACACACAGAGAAAATATGTACGCTTTATATTCCAGCTCACGTAAGCATAGTCGTCGATCGTGACCTACCATGAGATAAACGTGATTGACAGTAAGGATGATAATCCCAAAAAGGTATTAACGTTACTAAGGAGCAGTTGTTAGGCGTTCGACGACGTTGACGACGACGATGACGACGATGACGATACCCTCTAGTATACCACATGCAAAAATAATTTAACGTTCGTAAACGTATCATTGAAAATATTCTCGCTGTACGACTCGTATCGAAAAGTGAATCAGAATATCGAAGACTATTTTTTTAAGTATGCCCGTTTAAAAACGGTGATTCGTTTTAACGGACCGATAATAAGAAAAATCGGTAAGAAGTTTCATCTTAAATGATAAAGTTTCGTATGATGGATAAACGAATGGTGGCCGGTTATTTACGACGATGAGTATTACATAAAAATATATATATATATATATATACATATTCTTTCAAGTACACGTGTATTGCATTATACATACCTAACAATTCCGACGGAACGAAACGGTACGGAAATAAAACGGAAGATTTTTTCCCCTTCCCCTTCCCTTCCCCTTCCACTTCCTCACGATCCTCGCGATCCCCACGATCGATAAGGAAATACGATCGACAAACAGTGCTCTAAATACGAGAAGTAACGCCTCGGTAGCGAA
>OU964976.1:3641573-3659073 GCA_918808275.2 Dolichovespula sylvestris
GTTCGTTTGAGATCATACGATAAGATCGATAAGTTTAATTTTTCTTTTTATTTCTTTCCTTTTCTTTTCTTTTCTTATTTTTTGAGATTGCTTTTATCCTATCGGCATAGGACAAAAATCGAAAAGAGAGTGAGTGAGAGAGAGGGAGGAGAGGGAGAAAATAAAAAAAAAAAATAATAAGAGTTGGAACACGGAATGGAATATTTGAAAGGAAGCAAAAAACAAAAAAGAAAAGAAGAAGAAGAAGAAGAAGAAGAAGAAAAGGGGAAAAGATAAAGAAGATAATATTCTTCTATCTAAATGGTTTCTAGCCGCGGGCTATGCATTTACCGTCAATTACGATTTCGCAATATCATGCCTAACATTCAAGGTGCACCGTTCAAAGAAAATTGCTTCGTGTTATTTTTCATGATTACGGGAAAACTACAGAAAGATTTTCTCGACTTTCTCTCCCCCCCCCCTCACTCTCTATGTATATATATATATATATATATATATATATATATATACATATATATACTTAGAGAGAGAGAGAGAGAGAGATTCTTCTATCGTTATCGTCACGTACCTACCAGACACATTTTCCTCTCGATAGCTCGAAATCGAGTTCCCGAGTCTGATCATCTGCCGGTGTGTGCCTACATTACCATTCAGGGATAGTGTGAAAAATCCATGGATCCATGGGACACACCATGGATAAAATTCGAGAATAAAATTGACCTTAAATTTATTGATAATATTTTACAAAGAAGAATATCATCACGATGTTAGGATAGAGAGAGAGAGAGAGAGAGAGAGAGAGAGAGAGAGAGAGAGAGAAGTAGCGTCCACGATTAGATCGAATCATTAACTAAACTGAAATTCTACCGAAAAAAAAAAAAAAGTGGTAAGATAAACCTAGTCCCGCAATTGGATGTGCTCGTGGGTCGACATTGAAATTTGCATAAAAGCCGATTTCACGGTGTTAAGCAAACTTTCGAAAAACCGGAGTGGTTTGCGATTTGACCAGAACGTTCCGACGGTCGAAAGTGTGTTTACAAGTATTAGAGAAGAACTTTATCATCGATCACGAAAACCGAGATATCCGAAGGTACGAACGTCATTTATTATCATTAATTTCAATTGAAAAGAAGAAAAAATATATATATATACATATATATATATACATATATGTATGTATATACTTTTTTTTAGATGGGTATTAACCGAACGGGGAGAAAAAGCGCTGACGTTTCCTCGAACGAAATAAAATAAAATAAAATAAAATAAAATAAAATAAAATAAAATAAAATATAAAAGCTAAAAACTAAAATAAGGAATAAAAATAAAAGGAAGAGAGAATAGAAATGGAGGGAGAAAAGAGAGAAAGAGCTGCTTAGAAATTGGTTGACGCGGGGATATCTCGACACGAGAAAGATTTTATAGAACGAAAGTAAAGAGGGCGGAAAGAGTGGGAGAGAAGGTTCGCGGATCGGGGTGTGCGGGTTGTTGGGGGGGGGGGGGTACGAGGAACAGGGATCGGAACTAAGGGCCGGGAGGGAGGGAGGAGAAGGACGGTAGAAGGAAATAGAGAGAGAAAGAGAGAGAGAGGTTGCAAGTGAACGCAGTTTGTGATCGATGTTCTCCGATACGTCGTGTAGCTCTTCGTAAAAATCAGCAATCTCACTCTTCTTCTATTACTTTCCTTCTTCCATTTCCTTTCGTCTTTTCTTCTCCTTTTTTCTTTCCTTCTTTTTATTTTTCTACCGTCAAAAAGCACGCTCCCTAAAATAAAAGTCGCCGTTAAGTTCGCCGAACCCTTTTTAATTTCTTCTCTTTTCTTTATTATATTTCTTTCTTTACCTTCCTTTTTTTGTCCAATACGGAGGGTGTCGTTCGTTAAGAAAGGTTATTTCGCGCGAAAGAAATGAAAAAAGGAAGAAGAAAGAGAGAGAGAGAGAGAGAGAGAGAGAGAGAAAAGAAATGAAAAAGAAAAAACAATAAAAGAAAAAGAAGAAGAAGAAGAAAAAAGAGAGAGAGAGAGAGAGAAGCAATTTTTTCATTACTATCATTCTTACACTTCTTCTCGTTATTATTATTCTTCGTATTATTATTATTATTATTATTAAGATTGTTGTTGTTGTTATTATTATTATTATTATTATTATTATTATTATTATTATTATTATTGCAATGGTTCAATCTTCTCGAAACTCTGTTTCCACTCGCGGGAAAACCTGTAACAAGGTACAGGGTGGTCCCTAAGTCGTCAGCATACCTGCACTACCACCACCATCACCACCACCACCACACCATCATCGAATGTATCTCCTCGAAAGTTATTTACGATTCAAGTCATGCACATCGCGTGCTTTATTAATTAATAAACACACCCAGGGGTAACTCGGCGTGCCCTTCTGTTCCCTCCTCTCTATCTCTCTCTCTCTCTCTCTATCTCTATCTCTATCTCTCGTAAAGGCACTTTTAAGTTCGAGTCCCGAAGAACACACAAACATACGCACACAAAAGATTGTGCACATGCACGTACACACGCGTATAACGACGACGACGACGACGTGACACCGTTTTCTCCTTGACTGTGTTTACACCTGTACTATAAAGAATTCTTTGGAATCTAAAGAAAAAGGAAAAAAAAAGAAAAGAAAAGAAAAGAATCGTCGAATAAATAAAAAAAACTTCATATAACTTTTATTTAACAATTCAAAAAATTAAATTGACAACAACGACGACGACGACGACGACGACGACGACGAAGAGGACGATACACGTTCAAACTGTACCATCAATTTTATCAACGTTTATGCAACTTCTTATCGTCCGATGGAAAATAAAAAAAGCAAAAGAAATTAAAAAGGTAAAAGAAAAGAAAATCTCTAAAGATCATGTTTAAACGTGGGATATATATATTATAGCGATATATTTCATGGTATATCATAGGATAGATTTTATGAGATTTTATTGGACGTCCGTCTATAGCAAGGAGATGGTCTTATCGATCGATATCCGTCTCGAGATAATAAAGGATAATAAAGTATAATAATTTTTTGTTCTATTGGCTTTGATTCTTTTTTCATTTTTATTTATTTATTTATTTATTTATTTATTTATTTATTTATTCGGAACGTAATATATAGAATATCTCTAACGAGATCTCTAGGAAACTTCATCGAAAGGTCAATCGTGTTATATCGTTTTAAATCGAGCTAAAACATTCATCCCTCTGCCAGTTCGATCAATCGAAGGGGACGATCGATAAATTCGCGTTGATTTTCTTCTGTTTCTTTCCTTTTTGATTATTTTCTCCTTCCCCATACCCCGTACGAGTCTCTCGTGAAAACGCGTATACGGTCGATGGCCGGCCGCGTTAATTCCTCATTGCCGTTAAACGTAAATTGCATTTATCTTCGATGTAAAAGCGTTGCATTTTGTTTGTACCGCAGCCGTTTTGGCCGAGTTCTTCTTTCTCTACCGTTCATTAGCGGAACCACCTACTCTCCGGTTACGAATAAACCCCTAACCGGTGAATTTCATTTCGCAGTTCAAATAAAAGTTCGTTTATTTGAGCTGGCTATTTCAATCGGATCCCGAACGCAACGAAATCAAAACAAAACAAAAAAAAAAAAGAAAGAAAGAAAAAAAAATAACGGGGGAGAAAAGAGAAGACAAGGAGAGAATAAAAAAAAAAAAAAGAAAAGAAAAGAAAAGGAAAAAGAAAAAGAAAGGTACGAAGAAGTATTAGGAATAATCGAATTGATTGAGTAACCCCATTCGAGTGATTTTATTCACGTGATCGATTAACGCGATTCGACTGATCGAAGTTCGACTAACTCTAACGACTAACGATAATAAACAAAAAAAAAAAACAAAAAGAAAAACAATACGATAAATGTAACGAGAATTACAAAGGCGACGATATTTAAATCAAGATAAAAGATAAAAGATCAAGATAAAAGAGAGAGCGAGGGGGGGGGGAGCAGGGGATGCGTCAAAGATCGGAACGAATTTGTTGATTGAACGTATTTAACAAATTCGACGATTTATTCGCCGTTATTACATTATTAACGAGGTTAAGCTCGTATTAACGATGAGATTAAATAAAATCGGATCATTTCGTATCGATTAGGGATATATATTCGGTGAATTAGAGTGCTTTGTACAAGAAGAAATACGTAAACGTGTCGAAAGAGAGAGAGAGAGAGTGAGAGAGAGTGAGAGAGAAGGCTATAGATAGAGAAGAGCGAGCGAGCAAGCGAGTTTGTGAGCCTGCGAGAGAGAGAGAGAGAAAGAGTGAGAGAGAGAGGAAAAGGGAGGGTGTAAGGGAGAGGTAGGGGATGAAATCGATAAACCAAGATGGCGGTGCACAGTGCCGCAGAGTACCGCAGCCAAGCTACCACGAGATTATCCTCGGCTGCTCGACCTACCCATAGCACGGTTACAGATATATGTCGGTCGCATTGTCGTAATCACTATGGTGAGCTTTATCCTCACACAATCAGTTGTTATCTCTCTCTATCTCTCTCTCTCTCTCTCCGTCACTCTCTCAATCCTTTTTCCTTCCCTTTTACTTTTCCTTCCGCTGATCTCTCTTACGTTCGTCAATCTTGAGAGAAAACGAAAAGAAAGAGTGAAAATAATCGATGAGAAGCAAAAAAAAAAAAGGAAAAAGAAAAAGAAAAAGAAAAGAAATACACGATACAAACTCCAACGATGCCGTAGAATAGAGAAAAAATATCGATTAGCGTGAATATGGCGAAACTTTATTATACAACGCATTGTTCATTAAAATATCGAAGACGATATTTCAATCGGTTCGATCTACTGGATCGATGGGATTTAAACTCACGTTGATTTGATCTCTTTATATACATACGTACATACATACATACATATACATACATACATACATACATACATATATATATATATATATATATATATATATATCGTTTATATAATTACGACGAAACGATATTACTTAGCCATTCGTCTTCGACTTAATCTCTTATCACGTGTATCACGTGGTACGATCATATGCTAGTCTTACGCCACTGGTCGGTGTATGTATGTATGTATGTATGTATGTATGTATGTATGTATGTATGTATGTATGTATGTATGTATGTATGTATGTATGTATGTATGTATGTATATATGTATGTATGTATGTATGTATGTATGTATGTATGTATGTATATACGCATGTATGTATGTATGTATGCATGTATACGCGAAGGCAGTGATAGAACCCCGTCTGTGGTCAGCCGGCCAACTCCTGTCAGACTCCGAATCAGCTGAAACGTTTCCGACGCTTGCAAATATTTCTGTCGGATCACATTTTTTTCTTTTCTTTCCTCCTTCTTATCAATTCTCTCTCTCTCTCTCTCTCTCTCTCTCTCTCTCTCTCTCTCTCTCTCTCTCTCTCTCTCTCTCTCTCTCTCTCTCTCGATCTATCTCTTACTCTTTCTCTTTCTTACGTCTCTAAATAAAAATGCATACGTTTCGCGATACGATACGATTTTCTAAGGAAACACTATGCAAATTAAACTGTTACGACAACGAAGAAAATCAATTACAAATTTCTCTCTCTCTCTCTCTCTCTCTCTCTTTGCTTGAAGGAAAAAGGATCGGATAGGGGGGTTGAGAGGGGCGAGAGAAGAAAAGAGATGAAGAAAAAAAAAAAAGAAGGCAAAAATCGAAAAGATCGACGGGTAAACTTTACTCGATTATTATTTTTTACTCCGTTCCTTTCTTTTCATTTCTTTTCTTTTCTTTTCTCTTCTTTTGCAACTGGCTGATGATCGGAATACGAGAAAAAGAATTCAACACTTGTGATAGAAATCGAATGAAAAATAAATACCAAGTTTTTATTTATCCGTTGCTTACCGTAATATCTTCCTCGCGCTTCGACTTCGGTTTTTCAACCCCTACCACCCTCTACCACCCCCCACCCTTTGCGCTCTATTTCTGCCATCCTTTAACCTTTCTAACAGATCCGAAACGAAGGGAACAGGCTTGTGAGCGAAGAAAGATAATTCCGATCTTTTTCATTCCGAAACTTCCCAACAAAACTCGTAGCGTTTTCCTTCGATATCACGTTGCCTCCATTTCGTTCCGCAACATCCAATCCTCTTCTCTCGACGAGAAAAGGATATATAGTAAAACGAAGAGAGAGAGAGAGAGAGAGAGAGAGAGGAAAAAAAAAGAGAGTAGAGATAGAGAAAAAAAAGAGAGAGAGAGAAAGAGAGAAAACTAGCTAGGGGTTGTTAGCTTTCTTGCTAGCTCCCTAGCTCGTTTCTAGCTTACTAGCTTTACTAGCTTACTAGCTTACTAGCTCGCTCGTTCGCTCCCTTGGTTGGTTGGTTGGTTGGTTGGTTGGTTGGTTGTATGGTTGGTTGGTTGGTTGCTAGTAGTGGGTCGTGTTCGATCCGTATGCTCGACTTGTTTCTCGCTCGTGAGGAAAATTCCCGACGTTGAGTTGTGTGTTATGTGTGTGTGTGTGTGTGTGTGTGTTGTGTGTGTATACAAGCCATTCCACTCTCATCTCGAGTTTCACCATCCATGCCAGATGTAACGCGCGAGATATATCAGCCTCATAGGTTCGTTCGGACGACGTGCTACGTAAGTAACTAAGCAAGAAGAAGAAGAAGAAGAAGAAGAAGGAAGCGAGCGAGCGAGTAAGTAAGCAAGTAAGCGAGTAAGCAAGTAAGTAACGTTGTAGATACAACGTGAAAAGAAACGAGCTGTAGCATTACATACCGAGAGCTTTGGTAACAGCAGGTATGTAACGGATTTTACAAACTCTTCGCGACGTACGAACATACGTGAAAGAGGAGAGAAAACTATGTCACGCGCGCCCGATAATAATGCCCCCGTCTAGACTTTTCTTTCTATTATTATTTTTCTTTTTCTTTTTTTTCTTTTTTTTTTTAATCGATACTTCTTCTTCTTCTTCTTCTTCTTTTTTTCATTTATTTATTCATTTATTAATTAATTAACTTCTTTATTAATTTACTTATTTATTTATTTTTTCGGTCAACTCTTTCGAGAGTTTACGAAACTCGGGGAATGAATTTATTCTACAAAAAAATGTCTTAAACGATTATACGAGTAATAGTATATACGAACGAATAAATACGTTCAAATCATTGGGAACAGATTAAATGATAATTCGCGACCAATAACGATCAATTTGCGATAATAATAATTGACCGAATAACGATTAAGTAAATAAGTAATTTTCTACTTTCGTCGCGATATCTTTCGATTGGCAATTAATTAATTAATTAATTAATTAATTATTATTACTATTATAATTATTAGTATTATTATTATCATTATTACCATTGTCATTGTTGTGTCGTTCTTATTTGTTTCGAAAAGTAATTGTCCGTGAGATACACACCGGCGATTAGCGGTACGAATAAAAACGCTAGATCTCTTTGTCTGGAACGATTTGATTAAAATTTAGAGAGAGAAAAAAAGAGAGAAAGAGAGAGAGAGAGAGAGAGAGAGAGAGAGTATGGAAATGTAGTGATAAAAACGCTTCGAAAGTTAATCCATAATAGGTTATTTTCTCTTTTTAACATTTCGAAGGATACAGAGAAACAGTCGGTAGTAGTATCAGTGTTTGCAAAGAGATACAAGAAACTTGTTTACGTAGAGATCAGAGAACGTGCGTGTTGTAATCCTCCTTCGTCTGATTCTGTCCATTCCGGTATCCCTCCCACCCTCCCTGTCTCCCTCTTCTTCCCAGCCCACCTCTCTATCTCTCACTCCCTCTCTGTCTCTGTGACTGTTCTGTTGTATTTGCTGGACACATTTCTCCCTCTATATATACCAATCCTCCCACCCATCACCATCCCCCCCCTCTCTCTCTCTCTCTCTCTCTTTCTATCTATCTATCTCTATCCCTCTCATACTCTGTCTTTCTCTATACTGTTGTATTTGCTGGACACATTTATCCTTCTCTACATACATAGACCTCTCTCTCTCTCTCTCTCTCTCTCTCTCTCTCTCTCTCTCTCTCTCTCTCTCTCTCTCTCTCCCACCCTTCCTTCCTCCCCTTCCCTCTCTTGAGCAATGCTTTCAAGCTAGCTCTACGCAACCTCCCCTGCGACCCCTTGAAAAGCGACCGCTCGACTACCTCTTTGTTCATCCGTATTCACTGTCACCCTCTCTCTCTCTCTCTCTCTCTCTCTCTCTCTCTCTCTCTCTCTCTCTCACTCTCGTCTTTTCTACCCTTCGTCGTTGGTGGATGCGACGACCGCTGCCAAGGACTTTGTATCGATTCGTCGTTAACGTCGATTCTACGAATCCATTTGCAGCTATATAACGTCGACCGAACTTTGTTTTTCGATTTACTTTCGAAACAAAACCAAAACATAAAGAAAGAAAGAAAGAAAGAAAGAAAAGTGAAGAGAAGGAAAATATGCTCTGTCGAGTGTAGTAACAATAACCGTGATCCACTTTTTGGATTTTTTCAATTAGTACGACGACCTTCTCGATCATTTATCCCAGCCCTCACCCTCTTTTCCGTGGGGTTGTTGATACCGACCAACGATTTTTTTTTTTTTTTTTTTTTTTTTTTTTTTTCATTTTACTTTTATTCGATGACAAATCAGTTAATCGGTAGAAACGCGAATTAAGAATAAAATTAAAATTAAAGAAAGATAATAAAAGGACGAAAACAAAATAGAACAGAATTGACGCGAATTGATCTATCGAAGTTTTGCATCGGAGATATTAGGATATCGATCGTTGGATAAGTACATCGGATTGGATAAATCGAGGGAGATCTCGTTTGAAGAGGGAAAGAAAGAAAAGGAAGAAAAGAATGAACGAACGAACGAACGAACGAACGAACGAATAAAAATTAAAAACAAAAAAAAAGAAAGAAAGAAAGAAAGAAAAACAGCAGGAAAGTAGAAAGACTATTATCTACACACACACACTCACTTACTCTCTCTCTCTCTCTCTCTCTCTCTCTCTTTCTCTCTTCTTCGTAGTGGCTGTCGTCTCGTGTCGCGCGCTGTTTAACACTCAACGAAAGAGACGGCCGTCGTGATGCCGTAGAGAAAGGCGACCCAAGAGACCGTTTACGCGAGATAACTCCAAGCACGGCCAGCTTCCGAACTCGTGTCTCGTACCATACTGCGAGGGAAAATAGAGAGAAAACGTGTCCGAGCACGATTTCGAATTGATGATATCATCCTTCAAGTTTGTCCTTCGATCGGTTTAAATCACGCGATCGTGATGATAGTTCTTGTCGTTCGTCGTTCGAGTCGTCTTCTCTATCGGTTTTTTTTTTCAATCTTTTTTTTTCTCCTTCCTTTTCTCTCTCCTCTTTTCTTAATTTTTATTAACATTATTATCGTCGTCGTCATCGTCATCATCATCATCATTATTATTATTATTATTATTATATATTATATTTGTTATTTATTTTTTTATTTTTTATTAATTATTTATTTTTATATTACATATATTATTATTATTAATAAACGCGTATTATTTTTTGTTGTTGTTGTTGTTGTCGTTACTGTCGTTGTTTCGTTTCCACCCCCTCCAACCCCACCCCACCGACCCCACCCACCAAATAATCCAACAATTATCTATTGTTCCCTTTTAAAAGCTACGAAACAATAGTTAACATTTGAATTGTTCGAAAAAGCCTCTTATCTTTTATCCTGTATATTCTTTTTCTTTTTCTTTTTTTTTTTTTTTTTGGAAATGTAAGAAAAAAACCCGGGGAATGTACTGTATTATGTTACGAATTATATTTAAT
Source organism: Dolichovespula sylvestris (assembly GCA_918808275.2). NCBI lineage: Eukaryota > Metazoa > Arthropoda > Insecta > Hymenoptera > Vespidae > Dolichovespula > Dolichovespula sylvestris. The sequence continues at coordinate 3,651,358 of OU964976.1, forward strand.
ACATCGTATTAATTATGATTGATAATCGGATAATAATAATAATGATGATGATGATGATGATGATGATGATGATAATAGTAATAATTATAATTAGGAAGTTATATAACATGGTAAATTATGTTCCATGGCATAATTACAAATTATTAATAGAAAAATAATTAATAAGTTATGTAACGCTTAGTGTATATATATATATATATATATATATATATATATATACATGTGTTATATTATTATTATTATTATTATTATACGAGTATAATCGAAAAATATAATGAATTATATAACATAGTATATTGCATTAATGATAAGTATAATGTACATATTATTACAAGTGTCACGTTATATAATTTTTTCGTTGAATCCTTCGAAGGGAGGAAGGAAAAGAAAAGAAAAGAAAAGGAAAGAAAAAATAAATAAATAAAAAAATCGGCTTGCACCACTTTCAAAATAAACGGTCCAATTAATCAATGCCTAGGCTTATGTTAACGCCACGTGGTCGGTTAACTCTCTCTCTCTCTCTCTCTCTCTCTCTCTCTCTCTCTCTTTCTCTCTCTTTCTAGCTTTAATACGTAAAGCTCAAAAGTCAACAGCTTCTCGCGACAAACAGCCGCAGCATCGCGTGTCGTGAAGGCGGCCAGTCACGCAATCGAAAATGGGTATTAAAGCCGAACCTTCTTTCTATACTTCCGTACAATGCACTCTCCTAAGGCTATCACAGACCGATAGCAGCGACCTGCTTGTTACGACCTCCTTCTTCACGATATTCAATATGTGTGTGTGTGTGTGTGTGTTTGTGCGCGCGCGCTTGTGTGTGTGCGTGTAGTTATTTCCTAGTGATTATAATCAACGAAAGATCGATTTTATGACCGATCCTGTTTTCGTGTAAGTAAATTTCATTAAAAATTAAAAAAAAAAAAAATAAATAAATAAATAAATAAATAAAAAGAAGAAGAAGAAAGAAAAAATCATTAAGCAAAATTTAATCGATCCCATTACTTGTTAACAAATTAATTTCACAAAATAATTTAATATATATATATATATATATATATATATATATATATATATATATATATATATAAATGATATGTATATAAATTAGCCGTGAGTTTACCGACCACGTACACACGTATATACGTATGTATGTATGAATACGTATGTACGTATATATATATATATATATATATATATATATATATATATATATATATATATATATATATATATATATATATGTGCGCGCGCGTGCACGTGTATTCGAAAATGACTGACGAAATTTTATACCCGTTTAATTTTTTCCCCTCCAACAACCAACTTACTCTCACTCACGTACCCTCCCACTCACACTAAACCCAACTCCCACCAATCCAATCCTGGTCAAAAGGATATTTAACTACGTTTCAAGGAATATCTGAAACAATTTTCTCGTCCTTGATCGTTACCGTGTATCCTTAGGAAAACCCACAAAGGAAATTGAATCTCTCTCTCTCTCTCTCTCTCTCTCTCTCTCTCTCTCTTCGTGTGTATTTCTCTCTGTGACTCTGTCCGCATCGTGAGAAACGGCCGAGGCCGCTAGCGTTTCGATTTCCTTCATTCCTGGGTGACACATCCTAAAAGCAAGATCTGAAAGGTTACCAAAGCCATTTAATACGGTACGTTAAATGCCCCTTCGTAGATGATAACGAAACGTTCCTAAATTTTCGATCGTCTCTAACGATTTACCCTCACCCTCTCCTCCTTCTCCTTCTTCTTCTCCTCCCACCCCTATCCCACCAACGAGACCGATTAAATATTACTGTCATCGATCTCTCGGCTGTTAACAAACGCGCCAACATTAAAAGGAAATAATAAATATTCGATTAACGTTTGTCGTCGAGACAAACGTATGTAATTTACGTACGTAATGTAATTAAATAATGTATGTAATTTACGCGACGATATCGCTCAAAACGATTCTCGTTAAATGATCGAGAATCGTCCAATCGTTTCGACGAATCCGTAAATCACGACGCGATAACGCGCCGGTACCAATCGAAAACGGACCTTCGATATCTCGATCCCCCCGCCCCCCCCCCATCCTCCCGTGAAGTCACGTTTAATTCCTTTTTTTCTTTCTTTTTTTTTTCTTTTTTTTTTCTCTCTCTTTTTTTCATTTCAACATACACGAGAAACTAATCTAAACCGCCGTGCTATTCGTTTCATCTTATTAGTTGTTATCGTATCGTAGATGTAATTGAGATAAATAAATTTATATCGTGACGTTCGTAAAAAAAAAAAAAAGGGAAAGGAAGAAGAAGAAAGAAAAAGAAAACTCTGACGAATATTTTTCAACGACGAGACGGAGATTCGTGTTCTAATCATTTTTAATTTCTCTTTAGAACCGACAATCATTCGAGACTATTCGATAGCTACGATACGTCGCTTGTCACTGTTATCATCATATCATCATCGTCGACGATTTTATTAAGGAAATTATCGAAATGATTGATATTTCCAATATTAATACAATAATAAATAGCGACGTGCCAATAGAAATAATCGTAAAGTTTAACGAGATTTTTTAATAACGACGACTCTCGCGAGTTTTATACCGCTTCTGTTTTTTTTTTTTTTCTTTTTTTTCGTTTCAACGACGAACCCAAGAAAATAAAAGAAACGAAACAAGACCAAAAAAAATGGTCTGGTACACACACACACACACACACACACACACAAACGATCGAAGTGAGACTAGAGACGAGGGCGGACATATTAGATGCTAAGAAACATCCGGTGTATCCCGTGGATCCCAACCAATCCCATGGACACACACGTCCGACAGTTGCTTATTCGGAACAACAGTAGGATCGTGTAGTACGTGAAAAGCGTGGGACGTCACGCGAAGGTCGCAGAGCCCGAAAATCCATAACCTCCCCCTCCCCTTCCCACCCCTACCCTCCCCGCCCCACGCCATTACGTTACGCGAGAATGCGCTTGCGCGACCCAAGGCTCCTTTTATCAAAGAAAGAGGGACGACTAATGGCCCCGTTCTCGTTGGGATACGATTTTTTCGACGATTGGTGTATATAAAAAAAAAAAAAAAAAAAAAAAGAAAGAAAGAAAGAAAGAAAGAAAGAAAAAAGAACGAATTACCGGCCGATCGATCGATCGACCGATCGAAGAACGCGACGAAAAACAAATTATGCGGGGTTGAAGGAAAATGGGGTCGGGGAGGGGAGGGGAGGGGAGGGGAGGGGAGGAGAAACGAGTGTTCGACATTCGGTCGATCAACGATCAGACCCGAAAAAACAAATCTAATCTAAAAGATAATTAAGAAGTTGTTCCTGAAGAAGAAGAGGAAGAAGAGAAGGAAGAAAGAAGAAAGAATTGGAAACATTAAACGAAACAAAAATAGATTAACAATTAATTAACTAATCGTTGCTTCTAATCGAACGTCCGATTTAAAAAAAAAAGAAAAAAAAAAAAGAAAGAAAGGAAGAAAGAAAGAAAAGAAAAAAAAAGAGAGAAAAATTGTCGGTCGGACGTTTCCAACGAACGTGAAAAAAAGAAACGATAAGGAGAGAAAGCGGGAGGAAAAGGAATTAGTAACAGAAAAAGAAAAAAAAAAGAAATGTAAAAAAAAAAAAGAAGAAGAAGAAGAAGACGTCAAGTTCAAATTCCATCGGACATGACCGATAAACGTAGTCGGATATAATAGAATTAATTAATTAATTAATTACTTTATATCTATCTGTGATATCACGAATATGGAAGAGATAGATAGATAGAGATAGATATCTATATATATATATATATATATATATATATATATATATATATATATATATATAGAGAGAGAGAGAGAGAGAGAGAGAGAGAGAGAGAGAGAGAGAGAGAGAGAGAGAGAGAGAAAGAGAGAGAGCAAAAAAAAAAAAGAAAAGTAATTGTATGAGAATGACTAAGTGGATGAGACGACGAGACGAAAGAAAAAGATAATCCAATTAACGTTGAGAGAGAGAGAGAGAGAGAGAGAGAGAGAGAACGATTCGATGTTTTACGAAATCAAGGAAGACGGATTAAATTATTTATTAATTAGCTCGATATTTTTCTTTTCCTCAATTTTTTCCCCTCCTTCCTTCCTTCCTTCCTTCCTTCCCTCTCCTTTTGATTAATTTAATTAATTGATTGATTGATTGATTGATTGATTGATTAATGAATTTATTATTATACTCGTTCTGTAACGTTGCAGAACTTTTTCCATTTTCTCTCTCTCTCTCTCTCTCTCTCTCTCTCTCTCTCTTTCTTTTTTTCTTTATCAAAACAAGAAGGGAAATATCAGTTAATTAAGAAATGAATCGATCTGATCTATATTTATGATCAAAGTTCAAGTTACTTTTTCTTTCTTTCTTTTTATTTTTCTTTTCTTTTCTTTTCTTTGCTTTGCTTTCTGTGTTTCGCATGTACGAAGTAGATTATCGAAGAGCGAGTGATTGAGAGAGAGAGAGAGAGAGAGAGAGAGAGAGAGAGAGAGAGAGAGAGAGAGAGGAACAAAATCATAGTTAAAGAAATCAAATATCGAACCACAGGATGACGTTGGATGTCGATAACGATCGACCTAGAGAGATTCGCCACCGTTCATTATCGAGAGATTTAACGTGCAATCTCAATTACGAACATTCGTAACGAGTAAGATAGCACGTACGTATGCACATATATGTATGTATGTACGTACGTATGTATTCGAACTGTCAGAGTGTTCTCAACGAAATACTCCGTAATAATCTCTGGCTGTCGGCAATTAATTACTTGCGAATAATAACAATAGCGATATACTACCACATTATATCTACCACAAACATATGCTTATATAGATACACATTATACTCATCGATATTTCACTTTCTCGAGAAATAATGAACCGAATATATTGGCAAAATATCGAATTAATATCGAATCCTTTTAATGATTAATTTTATTATCGTATTAATATTAACCGATATATATATATATATGTATGTATGTATAATCGTTACTATTTATTTCTTGTCCCCTCTCCCTTCGCTATCTTATTCTCTATTTTTATTAAAAACAAAAACAAAATATATATATATATAATATCTGTTATTATCATTGTTACTATTATAATAAACTATATTCGTGACTGACAAACGGTTATTTTCGGACAGCAACGAAAACGATCGATTTTTCTTTTTTTTTTCTCTCTTTTTTTTTTTTGTACTTCCTCTCAAAAATATTTTCGATTTATTTTTCATATAAATTCGAACAACTCACCAACTCAGGAATACACGAGGAGGAGACCCATTCTGCTGCTTCTGCTGTTGCTGTTGCTTTTGGTGTTGCTATTGCTGTTGATCCCTTTCAACGTTGATCCCTAAAACAAGAGAGGAGAGTAAATAAAGGAAATAATAAAGAAGACAAAACGAAAGGATACATAATTAACAAGGCACTTGACGAGACGACTACGACGATGACGACGGGCAATGGAATCAAATAAGTATGGTAGAGAAAAACGAAATAACAAATGTAAAGGGTCTTCTCTCTCTCTCTCTCTCTCTCTCTCTCTCTCTCTCTCTCTCTCTCTCTGTCTCTCTCTCTCTCATTGTCTCTCTCGCGCGAACGCTCGGAAAACAAAGAATAATGAACGCCAACGACCTTACCCTTCGACTTTTACCAACCAACTAAATTACATTTCATTTGAACGAACTTTATATACGTGCGTATCTCCAAGTACATAAAAAGAAAACAAAAAAAAAAGAGAGCCTGCGTATAATATCATTGTCCTCTCTCTACAATTCAACTTTCGTACAATAAAGCATTCAATTATTTAACGTTCGAGCGATCAAACAATTTTTATATATTTTTGTCCTCCGAGTACAGAGAGAAAAAGACAGAGATACAGAGAGAGAGAGAGAGAGAAGAATGTGTTATAAAATATTCAATTTTTTATTTTTTTATTTTCTCAAAAGATTCCACGATCCTCTTTACCAGCAGCTTGTATGCATTATTCAAATATCTATCAACGTACATGACGAGCACTGTTTCACGATAGCTATATAAAATTTCTAACGTACGAATTTGTTTATTTTTAGTCTACTTTTTCTTCTCTTTTTTTTTTTTAGTTTATCAGAGATCGTCAAAATTATCGACGACGACAATGAAATATATCGTCGCTACGATACGAGTTCCGTGACCGCCGACGAAAAAATGTATTCTCGATTGTCGAATTTTTGACGATAACCGTTTCGAAAGAATCCGAAATCCTCGAATAATAACGATCGTAAGTGACATATCGAAGTTAAGATAAAAATTTGTCGTTCCAGCGACATATTAGTTTTGCTCTTCCCCGTCAAACACATAAAATCAAGCAAGGGATATAGACTATATATAACACGCGCGTGCGTACACACACGTACACGCACACCAATATATATATATATATATATATATATATATATATATATATGTATGTATGTATGTATGTATGTATGTATGTATGTATGTATGTGTATATATATATATATATATATATATATATATATATATTTCTCATTCTTCTTTCCCTCCCTTTTCGTATAATCCGCGAGAGAAGACGAGGGTTATTTTCGCGAGTGTGGTTTTCCTCCAGCAAGCTTGGTCGAAGTCGAACCCGAGGGAGTTCCCCAGGGAGTCAAGTACTTCGAGATAGAGAGAAAGAGAGGGAGAGAGAGAGAGAGAGACAAACCCTTTCCACATAGGCAGCAAAGCATCGACGACGCTTGCCCACGACCAATACCAACGTGGGGTGCATCGTCTAATTGAAAGCGACGTCACTCTTGCTCGTTGCATCCCGCATCCCTCTCCCCTCCCGAATCGGGAGAACCTACACACCACTATCCCTTTTCTACCTACTACCCCGTTCGCCCCTACGACTCTCGAGTACGTCAACTGTACTCGACGAACCGGAGATAATGACATCAAGAATAAATATACGGTTGGTAATGATGACGATGATGACGACGATGACGACGACGATGTATATATAAGGATTGATTTTTACGATTGATATCGCGATGTTCTACGAATTGTTAAGTATTTCAATAAATATTGATGTACCATCAATTTTCAGGTATCAATTTTATATGTGTATATGCGTGTGCGCGTGCATGGATGGATTGATCTGTTGTTTTATTCTTTTTTTTTTTTTTTTGGCAAAATAAAAGCGAATTTGTCGTTAAATCGACGTAACGTCGTATTTCCTCTTATAAGATAGATATTTACATAAATTGTCTTGTCTCCCCCGACGTCCTTTCAATATAAACATTTATTTACGATTGCGACGCTAAGCGCGATTGGACCCGTTTACTAATTAAATTCAATCGGCCTCGTCGGAATACGAATTTCTCTGGGATATGTTAATTTACCGTATCCGATGATAATTTCATAAAATTGATACGTTTGTGTGTCTGTGTGTGCGTGCGTGCGCGCGCGCGCGCGTTCGTTTGCGCGTATTTAATTATAATAATATGACTGATTTGTTCTCTAAATAATGTCAATGACTCCATCGCGATATCATTAACTTTCTCTACCCTCTCCCTCTCCCCCCCCCCACCCACGGTGATACGTTTATTATTAAATATTTATATCCGATACCTCGATAAAATTGTATATAATAATAATAATATATTACTTAAGTGATACTAACCGATCGATCTATATATATATATATACATATAT
>OU964976.1:3669073-3679073 GCA_918808275.2 Dolichovespula sylvestris
AAGAAAACGATCAACCTTCTCTCTTGGACCCTCGTAAATGCTTAGCTGGTTTCTCCTCTCCTATGGCTTCCGATACGAAATAATACACACACACTCTCTCTCTCTCTCTCTCTCTCTCTCTCTCTCTCTACTCGTCGACAGTTCTTCTTAAATTATTATAAACCGATCGATTGAAAATAAGAAATTGTAACGTCGATTACCTTCACTTCGATATCGAATAAATAATGTAACTTTAATAATCCTTTTCCTTCCCCCACCCCACCCCCCTTCGTAACTTCAATTCACCCATCCACCCACAATTCCCACGCTCCTTTTACGAACCAATCGAAATCTGACAGAATAAAATTGACGTATATATATATATATATATATATATATACGTTCGATTACGATCGCGTTGGATTTGAAATAAATAATTCCTTTAATAATCCTCTCTGTTAGATCCTCTCTCTCTCTCTAATCTCCGCTGTCCACCTCCCCCAACTCCCTCCACCCCACCCAGGCCACTACTTTCATGAACGAATCTCGCGAATTCGAACGAATACAAAAAAAAATTAATGTGCCTCATAAAAACATCGTCGACGAAATCGTCTCTCAAAATTGACTTAATTTCTGTTCGATTTATATAACGTAGATTTTTGTAATTATATCGCGGAATTAACGCGAATAAGAATGGTACTGATTAACGCGCGAAGTTATAATAAATCCTTAAACGCAGGTGGGTAGACCTTCCACGAATGATGATGGAAAGGTGACGGAAGGGCGGAAGGAGCTTCAGTTAATTTCCTGTCTAAGAATCGAGTAAGAGAGAGACTAGGGCAGACTATTAGTTGGGACTTCATCGTGAACGTGTATACATGTATGTGTGTGTGTGTGTGTGTGTTCGAGTGTGTATATATGTTTGTGTGTATGCTTGAGTGTGTGCATATATGTTTGCGTGTGTGAGTTCGGATGTGTATGTATATGTGTCAGGAATGATGAAACGTGATGAAGAAAGGATACGAAAGAGGGAGGGAGAGAGAAAGAGAGAGAGAGAGAGAGAGAGAGAGGGAGGGAGAGAGATAGGGGTGGATGGGTGGAGGAAGAGAGAGTGAGATAGGAGTTATACAGACTTGATTTCCGTCATATTTCGACCTACAAAAGTCTTTCTCTGCGAACGTGAAACATTATTAAAAAAAAAAAAAAAAAAAAAAAAAAAGAAAAAAAAAAAAAAAAAAAAGTCTAAAATTCTTCTCAACTTTCTTCTTCACGTCGATTGGAGTAAAAAAAAAAAAAGGAAGGAAGAAAGGGAGGATTAAAGTTAGGTTAAGTTATTTCAGGACGGTTAATCGCGAAAACGTTTTTTTAATCCTTTAATTTATTCTCTCTTTTTTTTTTTGTTTTTGTATCTTTGACGGATATAAAAGAAGAAGAAGAAAAAAAAAAAAGAAAAGAAAAGAAAAACATCGACAGGGAATCGTCGATCGAGGAGCAAAGAAGGTGGCGGGTGAAAATGGGTGGGGCTAAAAGAGTTTGTTGTTAGATCGTCGATAGACCCTTTCGGATTTAAGAAGTATCGTTGGATCATCGTTTTCCATCGAAAATCAATTTTCGATCGAAACCAATCAATTTTCGTTGAATATTCGAGTTCGCGCGAAGAAACCGTGACGATATACCAAACGACGTCTTCTCTCTTCGTTTCTATTCTCTTCCCCTCTTAATCTCCATTTTTGCTTTCCTTTTGGACTCGACAAAAAAAAAAAAAAAAAAAAAAAAAAAAAAGAAGAAAGAAAAGAAAAGGAAAGGAAAGAGAGAAGAACCACCCTCTAAACGCACCAATAAAAAATCGTGTCCTATCAAAAAGAACGATCCTCGGAAACAACCGTTTCGTTTTCCTCCTTGTTTCTTAAGAAGGGGGAGAAGAAGGGGTGGGAAAAAAAACCCACGAAAAGAAGAGGAAATAAAAGAGAAAAACGCGGAGAGAGAATGAGAGAGAGAAAACTGCGTAAAACACGATGTCCCCCGACGTATATCCTCGTGCTTTCACCGGCGAAGTCGAAACACGTGAGGAATTTCGAATGACGATATACCAGAGAGATTTCGTATTAGCCATTCCGATCACAAACGTGGCGCGCGAGCGCGCCAACGCTCGAAGGGTCTGCTGCTGTAAACCGACGAATTTTGCTGAATAAGTTTGTCATATGAATAATAATAATAATAATAATAGTAATAATAGTAATAATAATAATAATAAAAGATCGTGAAAGGGGACGCGTCTTCGAAAATTTCGATCAAAGCGATATAATGTTTTTGTACTTAACGAAAAAAGAAATTCACTGTGAAAAAGCTTTCGATTCTTCGTAGGAACAGTTACAGAGCGTGCGTGCGTGCGTGTGTGTGCGTGCGTGTGAGTGGGCGAAGGGGAGGGGAGGGTGTGTGCAATGGAATGTGGAAGATGCAATGGTAGGAACGAGTGAATAATGAGGGAGGTCAATTAATTCCTAAAAACTATTTTAAAAATCGGTATTACTGTCAAAACGTCGAAATTTTGTTTCCTCTTAAAAGAAAAAAGGAATCCTTTTAACTCTGGATTCAAGAACTGAATCCTTTTTCTTTTCTTCTCTTTTCTTTTTTTTTTTTTTTTTTTTTTTTTTTGATTTTTGTTCTTGAGAACTTTTCTCAGGGAAAAGTTAAAGAAAAACGAGAGACGATCTACACGTCGTGTGTTTTTTCTTTTTCTCTTTATATCTCTTTTTTTTTTTTTTTATTATACTCTTGCGGATACTGCAAAAGAAAAAGAAAGAAGAAGAAGAAGAAGAAGAAGAAGAAGAAGAAGAAGAAGAAGAAGAAGAAGAAGAAAAGAAAAGGTTTCGTAATTTCGTCAAATCGCAGAATTAAAATTCGCTGGATCTTTTTGCGTGTCTTTATTTTTTCTCTTTTTTTCCGATCTTGTTTTCATGTTTCTTCTTCTTTTTTTTTTTTATTTATTTATTTATTTAATCTTTTCACGATCCAATGGAAAAAAAAATGATTGACCGAGAAGATCGAGCGAAGGAGTGATATTTTTGTGACTTTTGGAATCACGTCCGGCAAGTTTTATTTTTTTTTTTTTTTCTATTTTTGTTTTTTTCCATTCGATCAATCGTGTAAATCGACAGGTAGAAGGAGAAGGGGAGGAAGTAATAATCGAAAGAAACTTCGTCGAGTTTCTTCGGTAAAGGAACAACAACAACAACAACAACAACAACAACGTGTCTCGTAATAAACTTCAATCGTCGAACTTTTTACACGATTCTTTTCGTAAGGATACTCGTAATAAATTTTTGTCTTACTGCGAAGGATCGAATCGATTTTTATTTCTTTCTCTCGCGCTCGCTCATCTCTCCCCTTTTTCTATCTTTTTCTTTTTTTTCTTTTTTTTTTTTTTCTTTTCTTTTCATCGTTTTCAATATTACAGGAAAAGAGAGAGATAGAGAAAGAGAGATGCCTTACAACTGGAGTTTACAAACTCTTTTGGCCGAAGTTTTTGATTCGATAGTACCAAGAAATGAAGATCTATAACAAGTCCGGTTCTTTTCTTGAATATGTTCACTCGAGGATAGAAACAAAAGGGGAAATTTATGGAAAAGTGCGTTTCTTCCCTTGATCCTCGAATACCAAATGAAATCTGACTTGGGGTAGGAAGAACAAAAAATATAGGGAGAGAAATAGAAAATGAGAGAGAAAGGGAGAGGTGGGGGGAGGGGGGGACAATTGACCGTCACAATTCAAAGGGAGAAATAGAAAAAGAGACAGAGAGAGAGAGAGAGAGAGAGAGAGATAGATAGATAGATAGAGAGAGATAGAGATAGAGAAAGAGAGAAGGGGCAAAAACGAATAGAAAATATATTAAAATGAAGTCTGCCGCTGGTGTCGAAAGAATTTCCATTAATTTGAAAAGTTCCAACTTCTTTTTTTGTTACCCCTCAACCCCTGGATTCGAACGAGGAGTAAAAAAAATGACAAAGCGAGAGAGAGAGAGAGAGAGAGAGAGAGAGAGAGAGAGAGAGAGAGAGAGAGAGAGAGAAATCGTAAAAAAAAAGGAAAGAAAGGGGAGGAAGAAAGGACAAAGGGACGAAGGAAAAGAAAAACAACGACAACAACGGAGAAAATTTCGTTCGAATTCGAAACCGTCGATGTTCGAGATCGTCAAAAATGTTCTGCCGTAGTTTCGATTAATAACGAATAATATTGTGATATTAACAGTACCATCAACTTTCTCTAATGAAAACAACATTCGTTTACTCGCACAGAATTAAATTTCGTACGCTACTACTTTCGCAGTTTATTTCTTCTTTTCCTTCTAATCTTATTTTCTCGTTCTTTTTTTTTTATGTATTTCTTTTTTTCCCCTTTTTATCGTCATACCTTACGAGACCGAAAAGGGTTACGAGGGTAAGAACGTCCAAAGGTAAACGAAATGTCTTCTCTCTCTCTCTCTCTCTCTCTCTCTCTCTCTCTCTCGTTGGTCTGTAAGTTCGCCATATGGCGCGCGCGTGCACGCGCGCATGCGGTAACGTCGTCGTGAAAGTTCGCAAATTAATTTGACAAACGGCCGAGTTCCTGTTTCCTCAACAACGATAGACCCGGTATATATACTTTTGCCAAGCGGATGAGGCGGGCGGGGAAAGGGGCAAACCAACTTTCTCGAAGCTATTCTCTCCTTCCTTCCAACGTAACAACATCAAATATCCTTATAGCTAAAACACGACCACCCCCCACCCCTGCCCCCCTTATCCTTACCCGAAGTCTTTATCAGCTCCTACTAACGCGTAACCATTCGAATCCCATTTGCTGAACTCTACTAACAATAAGTGAGTTTAGAGTATGTTGTGAAATATATATATATATATATATATATATATATATATATATATATATATTATTCGACTTTAGAGAATAGAACTACACGAGAAAAAGAGAGAGAGAGAGATTTCGTTATTAGGCGTTGGAATCTAATTTTTTGTTTAAAAAAAAAATAGAAAGAAAACAAAAACTTTCACTTCCGATCATATGAAAATATTTTTCTATGTTTCTTACGATTAAAGTATCTGTAATAAAATATGAAAACATATATATATATATATATATATAAATTATTATTATTATTATTATAAATATATAAATATATATATGTATATATCGCGACTGACAAAACAATTAATTACGTCGAAATAAATTACGATACATCTTTTCTATATAATACCGAGCGATCTTTATTATCACCGAGCTTTTTATTACGAGTGATATAATTCTTTTTTTTTTTTTTTATAATATTTGTAAAAAGTTATGCATTAAGATCGAAAAAATTGGTATCTTTCTGTATAATTATTCGATTAGGATGATTGATAATTATCCGATATATAATCGCTATCTCGTCGCTGGACTGATTATTCTAAAGTAATAAATGTTTTACGATTTATATTTAATAAGAGATTTTCAAATGATTGAAATTTTACGATCTCGGTTAGATCGTCAGACGACGATGGATAAATTAGTAATATAGATATTTTAAGTATCGACTGTTCTTTTTCGTACGATTCGAAAGAAAAAGAAAAATAAGAAAAAACAAATAAATAAATAAAAAAGAAAGAGCAAGGAGAACAATTGCAATTTCGATCTTACGATTATTATAAAACAAGATGAAATAAATATATATATATATAGAGAGAGAGGGGGGGGAGAGAATTGGAAATGAAAATTTATTTAAAGGACGAAAATAACGATAAAATCAAGAGCGAGAAGATGAGAGGATGATAAAGGTAGGAATCGCGAGAAGAAACGGCAAAAAGGACACATACGATTCAACGAACGCAATATACCAAAGTCTCTGGGAATAACTCGAGCGTTATAGGAGTACCGTAGAGAAGCGATATATTATTCTCAGAATGTTGGAAAAGCGTCGCGGAGGGGTTGGAACCAGAAATATATACACCCCTGGCTGAAAAGGTAAAACCGTGTGTATCTGACTTTTCATCCCTCTCAACGGTGGTACTCCTACAAGAATATGCGTATATAACATACACATAATATATCTACGTATATACGTACGTATGTATACGTGTATGTACGTTTGCGTGTGTGTGTGTGTATATATACATTTGTGGATAGCTAACACGTAAGGTGACCGAGATTCTCTACAAAATCCTCATCTTCGATTCGACCGAAATTTTTCTTATATAAATTTATTCAATCGAATTTTATATATAAATATATATATATATATATATGTACAAAACGAACAATAAATACGTATGAGTTCTATATTAAATAACTTTTCGTTAATTAATTATAATCTCAAACGATTGTTAATCATTTATTAAGGAATTAATAAAAAAATATATATATATATATATGTATATATATATGTATGCATCGAGACTGACAAAATAATTAATTACGTTGAAATAAATTACGATATATTTTTTCTATATAATACCGAGCGTTCTCTATTATCACCGAGCTTTTTATTACGAGTGATATTCTTTTTTTTTTTTTTTTTTTTTTTTTTTTTTTTTTTTAAATTAACATCGTTCAATGATTAACTACGATCGATGAAATCAATGAATAAAATTAATATATACATATATACCCTACGTACGGGGATATATAAATTTTAATTAATCAAGATTATCGTGATAAATAAATTACTTTATTTCCTACATCTACACACACACACACACAAACACACACACATGTATAGATATATCATATGGTATTATGATAGATCGGATTGATTAAATTGAATTCTCTTATTAGACGAACATTGTTTGCAAATATATATATCGAAAAACGTGAAAGGAAATCCTATTTGTCCGTACACAAGGCTGTATCTATATATATATATTCATTCGTCGAAAGTCACTTTTCTCACGTGTTACAACATCGGACGAGAAAATAAGGTAAGATATATATATATATATATATATATATATATATATATATATATACACACACACCCACATATACACATTTTAACTGAAGCGTACGTCCAAGTTCAGGAGAATAGAATGCAACGAAAGATGCATCGACGAAACGGACGAAAGGGGCCATTGTTGTCTTCAAAGAAGGAGTGAGCGATGGCGCGTTCTATGAAAAGGGTCACCTTCCTCGAGTAAAAAGCCCCAGTCTCTCTCTCTCTCTCTCTCTCTCTCTCTCTCTCTCTCTCTCTCTCTCTCCTTTACTCTATCTCTCTATCTCTCTTTCTATTTTTCTCATAAAAGTATGTTTTATCTGCTGCTTGAATATATGTCCCTCTGTGTGTTGTGTGCACGTACATACGTGTGCACTGCATTTTCTACGTATAAACAGCAGGATATATAAACGGACGTATATACCTAAGTACTCACGTACTATTTCCGCTACAAGAATCTCTCTCTCTCTCTCTCTTTCACTCTTTCGAAATAGAAAGAAAAAAGTGCGAGAGAGAGAGAGAGAGAGAGAGAGAGAGACGAAATAGAAAACACGAACGATTTATTATTCACGTAGCACTTATTATTTTTTTCTCCTTCCTTTTTTCAAATACCAATCACAATTCTCTATCGAATTTCAAATCGACGAATCGAATTTGGACGTATCGATCGTATCGATTCGTCATCGTATCGATCGGATCCGTATCGAGCGTTGAATTAAAATCCACATTTAAATCGCTTCCTTTTCGGATTTTCAATTAACTTCCTACGAACGAATAAAGTGAATCTCGAAAAGGGAAAAGAACAAAAAGAAAAGAAAATATCCCCATGGGGGAAAAGGCTCTCGCTCGCGATGAGAATAGACTTAAATAAAACGTGGATAACGTATACGAGAAAAAGAGGAAGAAGAAGAAGAAGAAGAAGAAGAAGAAGAAGAAGAAACAAAGATTGAGAGAGAGAGAGAGAGAGAGAGAGAGAGAGAGAGAGAGAGAGAGAAATTATTCGACGAAGAAATTAAACATGCATAAGTAACGTACACACACAGAGAGACACAAAGAGACACAGAGGTATTCCAATTAGCGTCATGAGAAATGTTGCGAGACAGTAAGTAGTCCAAGTCGACGTATAAGCCGACTAAAACTCGTAATATCCAAGCAAATCGCTAGGCTAATTCACACGATTCAGATTTTTTTAAGCGTCAAACCACCTTAAACCGACCGCTTGATAAATCCACGCGCTAAATCCTGAGAAATCTCGAGATCGTTAAAAGAGTAATAGGCGCGCCAGAGAAAAGTTAGAGAAAAGAGTCACCTTCTTTTTGTTCTCTCTCTCTCTCTCTCTCTCTCTCTCTCTCTCTCTCTCTCTCTCGCGCTTGTTGTGAATCCACCTCCGCTTTTCTTTCTCTCTCGGAAAATGTCAAGCAAACCGACTGCTACGTACTCAACGAAATCCAAATGGTCTTTAGCGTTGCATCTCTCATCCGTTTCTCTCTCTCTCTCTTTTAACGTAAAGAAAGATGGTAAACTGAAAGAGAGAAAAGAAATAAAAATGGAACGCGAAATCTGTGCTACTCGTTTTCCGTGTACCAGAAAAATTATTCCGATGAACTTACCATACTTACACAATTGTACGAATGCATGGCAATTTATAAAATCCACCCTGACAAATCGTACCACACATTTTATTAAATTTTAATACTATATGTATATATATATATATATATATATATATATAGTATGATAATGCGTTCCACTTTATCTCTACACTTTATCCGTTTTATCCTTACTACGTATTATCGTGTCACCCCATAATACAATATCCTTCAACGGGTAAATATAAAATCGTAAAACATATACTATTCCATTCAATAGATTCGCTATGTACGACGGATACGAGATACTATTTTTCGAATTTTCTAGAGGGAAAAAAGAAAAAAAAAAAGAAATGTATCCTCTTCGATAATTTAGCGAACGACGCAACCGACTCCTTGTAATAATTAATTAATTCCCCGGGACGATGCATCTATCTTTCATTCTCTTAGCAACGCTAAAAAGAAAAGGAACGGGCAAAAAAGAATTAAAATAAAATAAAATGAAATAAAATAAAATAAAGAAGAAATCGTTTACGTTCCAAACGGACGGTATATAAGTAATTAATGCGTTCGCGGTGGGTATCGTGATATAGAAGGGACGACAAAAAATAAACGAAACAATTAAAAAAAAAAAAAAAAAAAAGAGAGAGAGAAAGAAAGGGAGATAGAAAGAACAAAAAAAGCGGATACGAACGGAGGGAAAGAATTTTAATCTTCACGTGTTTGAAATTCGCAAACCACATTCCAAACTACCACCACCACCACCACCACCACTAATACTACGAGTTACGAGTTACGAGTTCGGTCGGGATCGCTGAATACGTCGGCCGATTTAATAGACCGATTTGGCCCCCGAAAACATTCTCGAAATTATACGTTACTGCCGGTTACCGGAATAAAAGTAAAAACAAAAAAAAAAAAAAGAAAGTAGAAAATATAGATTATTACGAAATAACGGAGCGAGGTTATCGCGATCGAATATCAAGGGAAATAAATCGTCGGTTTATCTTTTTTTCTTGTCGTTCTTGTTGGAATTAACACGATATATTTCCTGACGTCACTCGATAAAATTAAAAAGAGAGGGAGAGAGAGAGAGAGAGAGAGAGAGAGATGAAAATTTTTCAGAATTTTTCGAGCCTCCTCAAGAATTCTTGACTTCCGCATTGTTTTTTTTCTTTTTTTTTTTTTTCATCCCGGAAACACGGCCAATGAAAAATTTAATTAGTTGTGCTTCTCTCTCTCTCCGACCTTTTACACTATGCGAATGCAACAAAGCCGGTAGGACTTCTGTAAGAAACGGAAAAGAGAGAGAAAGAGAGAGAAAATAAATAAATAAATAAATAAAAAAAAAAAAAACTTTCTAACAGATATATATCCAGAAAAATTATCCAAAAGCTGAGGCGAGGGCATTCGTGGAGTATGTAAGGGTTGAAGGAACAAAGGCCAAGGGTTTTACCACTTCAGCGTAAGCCTGCGAAAA